>JAECUM010020143.1:0-69807 GCA_016617855.1 Megalonaias nervosa
AATTAAAATACAGTATCACTGTGTTTCAACATTGCAGATTGCTGGCAAGGCAAGGGAATTGATGATGGACATGGACAAGTACAACAAAAGATACCACAATTTCCAAGTTAACATTACCCTCAGTAGCCGTCACTCCCTAAAGCTATTTTTTACACTCCGCAAATTTTACTCAGTTGTTAGAGATAACGTGAGTCACAGGTGAGTACAGCTATCAACAGTTTCATTTTTTGTGAATTTTTTATGACACATCAGGTTTAAAATAACTGAGATAAACAAAAACAGAATGAAACATGAATCAGTGGTTTAAATCTAGAGGTTTCATTTGTACTTTTCAGGCTGCCAGTCAGTTTCCATGTTTTCAAACCCCCCTTTGCATAATAAATTCTGGATTAGATTCTTTACACTAACAGAAAAAGTTTGCCTTGCATGGAAACCTCAATGCTGTTTTATTAAAGTACCTTTATAATGAAGATATTTCTCTCCTGTTAACACTTTCAAATGAAACACCTGACCTTGGTAGATGCATTTCAATTTGTTCCAACAAACAAAAATGAAGAAAACAATGGAAGTAATACATGCAAAATCAGAATGCATTTTTAAATCCATAAATTAAAAATGATGAAATAAAACTGAAATATAAATGCAAATGGAGTGCAAAAGAAGTGAATTCTAACATTTCAGTTGCAAATGAACTGCAAGCAAAATGCAGATTTCTTAAAATTTCCCAATTCAGGATTAATCAACTGGGAGATGTTTTGTCCTGGTGGTTAGCAGTGCAAGTTCACATATAAAGTTCATGAGTTCAGAACCGTAATTGATTGTTACTTTTGTTTCTTTGAGTGAGGGACTTCAACTTAATTGCTTCACATGACAAGCAGTAATAGGTACCGGATTCAGCTGAGGAGTGAACTTGCAGTGAGCTTGTGACAGTCAGGCAAAGTCATGTACTCTGAGGAATCAACTTGCAATGAACTTCTCTGAGGAGTCAACTTGCAGTGAATTGTCTCTCAATCAGGCAAAGTCAAGTACACTGAGGAGTCAACTTGCAATGAACTTGTCTCTCAATCAGGCAAAGTCAAGTACACTGAGGAGTCAACTTGCAATGAACTTGTCTCTCATTCAGGCAAAGTCATGGACTCTGTTGCTTGATGCCTTAAAATTAATATTGTTTCAATCCTAAAAGCTAGAACAAGGCTTAGAAATACCTTAATCATAAACTCTGTATAATTTGACTTTGGTATTGTTTCAGTGACATGTTCCGATTGTCTATATCCAGTTACCAGTCCTGGTTTAATGAAACCCTTATCTTTTGGCTTCAAACGTTCCGCTCAGAGATGGTGTCCCGAATGGAGAAAGCTCTTGTAATTGATAAAGATGTAAGTTTGTATTGCACTGACATTTTAAAAAGTTCAATATATGAATGTGAAGTGCTCAAGTCATTCCCCTCACACATAGATTGCAAAGATAAGTATGTATTAAAATCACTGCCTTTCTAATTTGCCTGTTCATATTTGACTCATGGTAAAAATGTTTAATTATGATATCAAGACAATTTGCAAGTAAAACATAATTTGTTGCAGTCAAGTTGAATGATTAGATACATGATATCTTAATCAGCACATAAGCAGCTAAATTATCCTCTGCCCTAGGGCTTGAACAGTGTAATTGGCAAAATTGTAATCATTGTTCTTGAATTTATCCTTTAACACTACTGCATACCTTTCAGCCTTCTACCTCAAAATATAATGGAAGACATCTAAATGTTAGCTTGCAATTTAAATTGACCCATTTTAATCACACATGTCCTTTATCTGTACCTTTGATACCTTTCAGGTAATTGTTGCTACAAGTCTTGTGAAATACTCAAATTCTTCAGTTGATGTTCTCTCTTGTTTTGCAAAGGTAATTATGTTTTCATAATAATCCTTCATGTATGTCATTGAGCCAGAATGTTTAAATTTATACTTCGCTTTGCTTATAGTACAAGGCTGTGAATTAAGTATGATTTATTATTAATGTGAGGAGAAGAATGTCAAGTTACTCAAAGTAGATTTAACACTAGCTGAAATATATGGGTAAAAGGAAATGGACACGTGAGATATGAAAAGATTGTTTTTAATGTATGTTATTTATATAATGATGTTTATTGTGACGATATGAAGACTATAAAGATGCAAGATTTGCTATGGCTGTAACACTGAGAGCAATTTGACCATCAATGATAAAGAAAATGGTGCAGGGAGTAATGGTGGTTGTGATGGTGATTATGTTATTTGTCCTGCCTGAAGTAGTAGTCAGACATGCAGTCAGACATGCAATAAAACAAAACATTTTATCTAGCAGTCACCTGATCTCAACAGCCATTTCCTCCCCAGGAAATTTCCTCTGTAAAAGTCATTAGTTTATGAAATGGTCACTTGCTTTCTGTGGTTTCCTAATCAAACAGTGATTTTGTTTTGCTTAATGCTGTCACTCCAGGATATTAACCCTGCAAAGTAAACATTTGTTTTCCCCATAAAGGCATTGTTTGTGTAAAGACATAGCTGATTACTATACTATACATTTAAAAGTCAAACACTGCTTAATTTTTATTCAGGAAAAAATTGTAATTATTAGTAAGGCAAAAAAACCAACAAAGAAAACAGTTTTAAATGTTTGCATAAATCTCTATGTACAAAATGCATTTTGGTCTAAACAAAAAAGAACAGTCATAATGTACCATACCAGAGCTTCATTTAATAGAATCCATTTTTGAAATTAAGATGTTGACAGTCATTGATCATTAGATTACTCATTTTAATCTACAAATGGATAATAAACGAACACCACAGTCACTATTTCATACAAGATATTCTGATGGTTCCAAATTTTCAAGGAAAACTAATTCAGATTCTGCAGGAGTGAGGACAAAAATTCACGCACACTTGATAGTAAATACACATTAGAATAGTATTTCAACTTACATAACATTTCAAGTCTTTGAAAAAGGTGACCTGTCAATCATTTTTTGACTTTGTCAATATTTGGTCTAGGCTTGTTATTTACGACATATCCTACTCCAGGTAGAATATACAAGCAGCTGAGCTAGCTACCTCCTTGCTGAATATGTACACAAAAACATACTACATGAAAAGCAAAGGAAAAGCGTGAAAAAACCTATGAATAAAAAGCCTTTTCCACTAGAATTTATGAATGATAAATTTATATGTGAATTAATAAATAGGAAATTATGCCAGTTGCCGGAAATAATAATAACAATACCAGTATTCAATCAGCATTTTCCCTGATAGCATTGGGCTAAATGTACGGTAGCATCATAGAATGTGTTCAAAAACACATTATTGTCATAAAAGTAGGAAACAAAATCTACGAAATTTAAAACTCATTACAAGCTTTGAATTTAATTAATAGGTATCTCTTCTTCACCTCCCACCCACTCACCCCATTTTTTAAACAGCTATATTCAAGTCCAAGTCCTTCAAGCAAAGTCTTTCTGTTCTAATGGTGACAGTATGATTGAGCACCCTCTGTGACATCCTGTTGCTCAACACACTCTTTATTCTCTTCATGGTTGAAAAAGATCTTGCACAGTTAGATAAAGGAACAGAAAATTTAATAATAGATGCAAGTAAAGATAACAAAATACCTCATTCCAAATTAAGTGAATGACCAAGGGCAAAATTCAAGGTTGGAGATTTTCAGAAAAGAATGACAATGACTATAACATTCCTGTCCTTTAAGAACAATATATTAGCATGTTTTATTATGGTTTAGGGAGCTGCAGTAGAAAATTTGGTAGAGTCTTGGACTAATAATCCAATATTTTGTTAAAAACTGCTGTTAAAACCAAGAAGCAAAACCATTATTATGGTTTAATTCTTTCAGTGTCAGAGAACTAAAATATTGTCTAAAAAACTTTTGTGTTTCTGTATATGCTGTTGACCCAGCTTATTGGTGGAGAAATATTTAAAATATAAGTGAAGGAATAATCTAAATCATCTTCTTTACATATTTTCAGAACTGGTAAAATTTGAAGACAGACATTGTTCTTATTCTTTCTTGGATAGACAGATAAAGAGAAATTCCTAGGGCAGCACCCCCTTAAGTTTTGCTCAGAATATACGACGTAAATACAACAGCAACTCATGCATAAGATACGGTTTTCATGAGTGAAATTTAACTTACCACAAGTTTTGGACAACAACAAAAAGTAATAGTAAAAACTAGTACTTCGACTGCTGCTACTATGACTCTTAAGAACAAAAAAAATTGTTCTTAGAGTACCGTCTGACCTCCACCCACACCCCACTTCACTTATTGCTAAGTAGATCTAATCAGACAGTTAACAATATAGAAGACATACATCTGATCCAACAATTTTTACCCAAGGATATGAAACCTTCGATTCATGGTTGAACCTTGACTTCTGATTCTTAGGATCATTCTTTTCTTTTATGAAGAAATCCCACTCTCATAGCCCAGATATCAACATTTTGCAGTTGATCTGCTTAGCCCGGTCAGTATGTGACTAACTGGACAGTGTTTAACCCAGTCAGCATGTGACTAACTGGACAGTGTTTAGCCAGGTCAGCATGTGACTAACTGGACAGTATTTAGTCAGTTCAGCACGTGACTAACTGGACAGTGTTTAGCCACATCAGCATGTGACTAGACAGTGTTTAGCCAGCTCAGTATGTGACTAACTGGAAAGTGTTTAGTGTTAGATTCTTTTTGACTTGTGTTTCCATTTTACCAAATGAGTACTTAGATTCATTAATATATTCATAGTCTCAAAACATCTTTACAGATACCAAATTTGGTTTTGGGGTTGAAAAAGCTATAGATTTCTCTCCTTTATTTTCACATTAGTATGGTTGGAGGTAAAATCATAGCATGATGCATATTGATGGTACAGGCATCTGCAAAGTTAGGACAAAGCTATGTTTCTACTGCTTTACATTTTAAAAAAACAAGTGTGAAAAATAAAAACCATGCCAAAGTCACTATTTCAGCCAAAGATTTATTTTGTGGAGAGGGTGTTAATGTGGAGAGGCGATACCCACCAATTCATGGCAAGGCAAAAAGGCAACTTCACTTTCAGGGTGTTTTGAAGCAAAACTTAACAGACAAGGGAGACTTATTTTAGAGTCATGCCATAGCATGACCTCTGGAGGAACCGTTATTTTACACTGTCTTTTCCTGCCTTCCAGGTGATAGATGAATGGCAGAAGATCGATTTTGGAGACCCAGATTGTGTCCAAATGGGGGTCACCAAGGTCACAGATGTAAGTAGAAATGCATGATTTTTGTGATGTGGAACTTCTTTGCACTGCGCAGAGCATGCTGATTCAGTGTAGTCACATCTTCATCGATGCTGCCAGGCTGCACGTGTCTGTAAATCATGCAAAATTGATTTTCTATCACATCTTTGAAATTAGCTATGTGCAGTGAAACCTGAACTCAAGCAAATAAAAAGTCTGTGTCTTACTTTGTGTAATGCTGTTTGCTTTACTCTTTATTACCAAGGTGTTTTACTGTGCATCTTGCAGACTTTTCCATGCATCTTTCACACTACCCAATTGCAAATGACTGTTAATTCATTCAGGTGTGCTCAGGACGATGACTGGTCATAAGTTGACAAGGGTTCAGATTGCTTCACAGTTCCCTCTACTGGGATTTTGGATTTGTATTAGGATACAAAATTTGCCATTGATAGCTTGAAGACTGAATGAATATTGAAGTTTTTCAGGATCAGAGTCAGCAAGGACTTGGACTGAAAGTGATGAAGCTCTAAGAACAATAAATGAGTCGAAATTTCAAAGTCATTGTCATTTCAAAGCTACAAAAGCTAGCCATGCATATCCCTCTCCAAGCAAATTGTGAGAAGGATTTCTCTGCACAGACTAACATTCACATTCAGGTGGTGCATAAGAAAATTGCAGTTTCAACTGAGCACTGAATACATAGAAGGAAGAAACGAAAGGCATGCACAGGTGTTAAGGGTGTGATTTATACCACCTTTTAATTTTCCTGATCCCTCCTCCCCACTTTTGACAAACCAGGGGGGAAGCTCCACCTCTCCAGCTGAATTTTGACAGCTTCACTTCAGGCTTAAAAATGAAACCCATTTTATAAGTGTGTCAGGTTTGTAAAGATTCACACAATGGTAACTTTAATGTAGGTTAGTTTTCCAGACTATTACATAAATTCATAGTATTTGTTGATGGTGTGCAGCATAAATAATGAAACAAGTTAACTGCTTAATTGTAGAATTCCTTGGACCAAGATTAATTTGGGAGGAAGAAATGTCAGGTGAAAGCCATTCAGGTTTTAGGACCAAGACTCCTGATCTTGTGCTTAATCATCTCCTTAAACATGTCACTGTAGCTTAACCATCTCCTTAAACATGTCACTGTAGCTTAACCATCTCCTTAAACATGTCACTGTAGCTTAACCATTTCCTTAAACATGTCACTGTAGCTTCATTATGCCATTTAAATAATTAAAAGAACTGAAAGGGTTTTTTTTCCATGCAGATTTTTTTAAAAAGACAACAAACTCTAATTTTCTTTATTAAAAAAAAACTAGTGCACCATTTTCATTTGTGTCTTGAATTCTAACCGAATGAAAATATTACCAGAATTTTCTTAAAAACTAATGTACAATTTTAAAGATATGGCCAAATAATTTGAAACATTGATGTCTATACTCGGTGAGATGAGATTTGCCATGATTGATATAGTTGTTAAGTTACTAAGTCAAATCAGGTTTATTGCTGATACTTTGGTTTACCGATTCGTTGTTGCAATAAATTGTTATGGAATTGTTGAAAACCAACAACGCACTTAACAAAGATGTTAAACTCTACAGTAAATAATGAAGATAAATTCCAATTAGAGATAACACATGGACAAAAAGAGATAGTACATGAACAAAATTCTTGAAACCATGAAATTTGTGCAACTACTATGGCAACCTATTGCTTTTCACTATGGCAACAGATTAGTTTTGTGAAATCAAAATTTTGTCAAGATACTTCAGGTACTGCTAAGACCAGTGTTTTTCATTTGAAATCTAAATATATCCAAATTACAGCAAGACTTGGTAAGATGTACCAAAACTGAGTTACTTTCAACCTACTGAACTTGTCTTATAACTTGTCTTGACTAAAACTTGTCCTGGTATGGACAGTTACATTCAAAGGCTAGGAGTTTACACAAATTTCACAACATCTTATGCATTGGGAGAATCATCAACTGTGGAAAAGAAAATGAAAAACTACCCTTACAAGAGTTCTAAAATGCAAAACATTAGTAAATATACCCAGTAGAAATTTCTGCATTTTTTACATTTAATAAAACCAGTTTGTCACAAGTAATTTGTTTTCCAGTTATGTTATCCAGGAATCTTTCCATTAATAATATAATTTCCTTGCGTTTTAGTTGATCTGCGATGGTGTACGTCTTTATGCTGACAAAATCCACCACATTCTGGAGAAAAATGGTTACTATGATGGCCACAGGGCTGAGTTTGATGTTACAGAGAGAGTGAGTATGCTAATTTTGTGTAATATTTAAACCTTTATTGATTAGTTTATTCAATAGATGCAGATCTGTATTGTTTGGCCGTCATTTAGCACCTGGTGATGAATAAACATAACTTTTTTCCAGTGGCAGAACCGATGTTGGTGATGGTCACATGGTAGCAGCATTATGAACACTCAGATTATGTGTTGAAGGCTTTAGTTTTCAGTTTACGAGTCATATACAGTGGAGCTACATCACAGCCAGGTTCTCTGGCAAGATACTGCATTCCATGGAACCCTTATATGAAATTCCAAGAACAATATAACGGAGAACAGTTGATGGGTTATTTTCTAGATGCAGTCTGCTCTCATTAAAACAAAAACACTGTTCCCATTACAATTGTCAGGTTAACTCCCATGTTTGATAAACAAGTTCCATATATACTCACTTATAAGTCAAGTCCAGCTGCAAACAACATAGATCCTGGAAAGCACCTGCAAATCAAGGGTGTATGTTTCTTCTACTGATTACTTCTAGCAAACTGCACTGTGCAGTTTGTAGTTGGACTCGTCTTATAAGCGTGTATATATGGTAGTATTTTGTAGCTTATTAGGCATTAAGGCTCTTGACTGCATGACCTTTGACCTCAGTTTTTGAGTCCCCTAGAGAAAGTATTCATGATTTGCTCAAAACTGCAATCATTGTGCATGCAATTCACTTGTAACTATTATGGATTGATAGAGAAATATTCACTTACATCTGCATAGGTGATTTGTTTGTCAGTGTTGTGTACTATGGGCAAAATTGGATATGGAATACGTCATCTACCAGGCCCTGACTGCCTTTGTTTGTCACCTTGTCTTTATATTTACATAACATTTTGGTGGAAATTTAAAACTGTGTTTTGAACATGTATGAGTGCCCTCTAGGGGTCAGTACTGGGAAATTGTGTATGATAACTTAGCTTGTGATGCATTGGGTGATATAGACTTACTGTACTATCCCATCCCCAAGTGTCTTTGAATTCAGGGACCAGTTGTAATTTGCTTATTTAAGCCGAGTTTCAAGGAAAATAAGAAAACCAACACAAATTATATAATGATTTGGACTTGAATTATTATCTAGATGTGTCTGAAAGTTAACTAGATCTGACAATTTTAAAGTGAGTTTTAACATCTGTATTTATTTTGCCTTGCTTCAGTTGTGCATCACCATTAACAACATAGAACATGTACGTCAGTACCTTGAGGAGCTTCCCAAGTTGCTGTGTTGTGATTCAGTCAACGTCATAATGTCTGCTACCTACGAGAGTGACAAGATTGGGGATCAGGTACTGACTGTGCTGCAGAGGCTAATCAGCACCACCAACTCTGAGATCCAGATGAAATGCAGACTGTTGACTCAGCAGATTGTCGAAAAGATGAGAGTGGAGATGGACAAATGCATTGAAATTTTCACAAGGAAATCTCCAGAGAAGGCTTCAGTATGTTTAATACCATCAGCAAACTGTTGTCCCAGCATTTATGTAAACTTTGTGGACCATGTGATACAAGCTGTTAATTAATGCATGCATGCATGCATGCCTTCATGTGCAATGAAATGCAAATTCTTCAACATCATTCAAAATAGGAATGTAAGATCTGATTTGGGATGGTCTGTATATAGCACAGCAGTCTGACTTCTGTGACCCATCCCAGGCAGGAAGTGGGATATTGGGATTGGGCAGTGTAACCAGGAATTTGGTGGGTGGGTGGTGCATAATCCTTACTTGAGGAATTTGTGGAGAGAATGTTGCTTTTTGCAGATTTGAGTAATTGAGTGTCAGCTGAAAATTTTAAAGTATCCTAATATACAATTTTCAGAATTAGCTTTTGTTTCATTTTAAAAGAAGAAAATTCATTGTTGCATAGACTTGATAAGGGTCTTCCCAATCATTGGCAGAAGCCAGCTATAGTAATTATGCAGTGGCACTCACTCTGTCATCAGCAGGCTTATGTTAACATTGCAGCCATTGATAAGCACCAAGATTTAGTCCAGTACTGAATGTAGAATGAGCTACTTATTGATGGTGGTGGTGTGACTTTGTCCCTTTGTGTTTAATGCCATTTCTCAGCACATAATAGACTATACATGGCTGCAAGTATATTTGGTGGAGGAAGAACCACCGACCCTTGGCAAGCTGTATCACATACCCATGTTGGTTGAGTCGAGACTCAAACCCACAAGGACAGAGATCCAATGCGAGTGATCTGTTAGACAAGTGCCTCAGATCGCTTGTACACCTAGGGCCCCTGGGGTGGGGGGCATCAGTGTTCAATTACATGATGGTACATATTGCAGTTACATGCAAAATAACACCTAGCATTATATTAGCTTTGACAAAGACAAAGTACTTTGTAATATAAATCATGTTGAAAAAATCCGATATAAACCAGTCTGCACCAAAGAATTTAGCTTATTTCAGTCATTATATGTCCACACTGAATGGTATATTGTGATGAGAATGGTGAAATATATCCATGCTCTACAAAAAAATCTACGAAGTTGATATAATTGTTTTAGAAACTATTCATGCTTTTGTTTTTGTTTCAAAGAGAATTGCCAAAAATATAACAATAGATAAACCATCTTTGAATTAGTTTAAGCAAATATGTAACATTCAGTGATTTATTTCAGTCCGTGGATAGGTTAATAGGATACCTTATTTCCAACATCAAGACTCTTAAGGAACAGCTGATGCCAGGGATCTATCCACTGATAATAGAACAGCTCTGGAAAACCACGCTTGTCTCCTTTGATGAACAGCTCATGATAGGTGTAAGTAATAATTATTTAAATGGAATTTTTTAAAATTTACTTTCAAATTTAGGGATGTTTTTATTAAAATAAATAATAGACCCCAAGGGATTTCTTTTACAGTTGCAACAAATTATTTTGAATTGATTTATTTTTTTAAGTGCAAGTTTTTTTGGTTTTGCAGTACCATGTACTCTTTCTTATGTCGAGCCCAACTGCAGACAACATAGACCCTGATCTGCTGCAGCATAATGCACCAGCATTCTATCAGAGTCTACGTTGTACTGATTACTCCTAACAAACTATATAGACCTGGATCTGCTGATGCTTTATGTAATGGCAGATATGGGTCTGTGAAGTTTGCAGTTGGTCTTGTAAGTAACCATATGTGGTACTTAAAGTCCAGGATTAAGAAAAGAGATTATATATATATATATATATATATATATATATATATCAGTGTATATTGTGTCTTAAAAATCTGTACTTTGTAGCAGCCACAAAATTCATGAAAACTGGTTCCTCATGTTAAACTTGGATTTTCAATGTTATTTTCAACAGTTGTGACCAAACTATGAAAAAAATGCTTTCTTCTTCAGCTACATTATAATAGATCTTATGCCTACATCCATTACTATGCAAATCCAGCCTTCCATACCTATAATTGATGTTTACGTGGTCATCAATCATGTGTTAGCAAGAAAAGAGCTGCAAGGTCATATGATTGTCGAAACAAGTCAAACAAGAGTGGTCTCCCCTTGGTTAGAGGGCATAGTGCCAAATCCTATAAATCATCAATTACTGCTTAACACTCATTCTTGGTCAGCATGTTCTTGCAAGAAACTTTACAAATACCAAACCACTTTGTGCTTCTTTACCAGCTGAGTCATCTTCCAGAGTTTTCTTACCACAGGGAAGTATACTCCATTTTTGTCTTTTTTACTCACTTTGCTCTTTCACTATCATGGCTGAAATTTCACTTCATATGTATGTTGCCTGCCCTATGGTGCTATAATACTTATAATTAATTGCAATATTCTACCTTTTTCATCAGCTCACATTTTTGGGATACATGTAAGAGATTCAAGCTGTCAGAAAATAATCACCACACCCTTTTAAGCTGTGTGGAGTGTTATTCAAGCCATACTTGTGACATTTGCTTTCCATGGTCATTATCTAGATGGGCAACCATCACAGCCAAGCACTTTATCAGGGCAAATGAGAGTCAAGAAATACAAAAGGATATGGATGTCATCAGTATTGCTGCCAGTGCCACTTAGTCACCAACTTCCTCATATCAAGTCACATGAGACAGAAAGATTGCCAGTTTATGAAAGGATTAGGCAGCATGTAACATCTTAGGCCTCCTACACAGTTACACCCTAGATGATGCCCACACTGTCACTACCTGATCATACCATCATGGCACAGACTACTGGGCAAGTACGGACATGCTTCATTGGCCCATGCTGACCCCAGCACTGGCTTGGTGATCATTCCATTGACAGCCATTACTGGACATTGGCATGAGACATCAGCTGGCCCAGAACACATGCACTTCAGTTCTGGCACAGCCTTGATCTGTGCCTTCTACCACTTGGACTGAGCACAGAGATCTTTCTTCCTGGTATACTCAGAGCAAACTGCAATATACATCCAGTCATCTGAGGCGAAACCCTTGATATGTCACAGATGCTCATTATTAGAGGTACCAGATTTGGTAAACCAGTGTCCCACAATATCCAGTACACTGGGCCTATGCAAATATCAATGAGCAGCACTGGACAAGTCAGTCACCGTTGGAAACCAGTACCATCAACTATTTATTCCCGAGCATCAATAGCCATATCAGACTTTTGATGACACTCAAAGTGTACACTGGAGATTACTATTTCCCAGCATGGACAGACTCTCAGCCTCTTTCATTTTCGCTGACAATCTGCTTTACCAGGTCATTGCAACTTTTTCAGGAGGATTCTTGTGACCCAACTCTTACAAGTTCAAAGAAAATTGCCCACAAGTGGCATACACTTAATATCAGAACAGCTACAGGTCTAGACAATATAAATTCCTAAAACTCTCAAGTGATTACACCCTCACTTATGTATTTTTTCAATCTAAGTATTTCCACTGGTATATTTCCAAAGAGGCTGAAACCGGCAAAAGTAACTTCAGTAAATAAGAAGGGAGATCTTTCTGATTTGAATAAATATAGACCTATATCAGTTTTATCATCACTTTGAAAGATATTATAAAGGCATGTTTGTAATGAATTTTGAAACTACATTCATGACAATCACGCTTTCATGAAGGACATTCATGCTAACTACACTAACTTGAATGGTGGATGATTGGTTAACAGCAATAGATCAAGATAACATTGTAGGTACAGTGTTTCTTGACCTTACACATGCTTTTAACCTTGTAAATCACAACTTCCTGCTGGAAGAGTTCAGTATATATCAAGTTAAACATGATAACTTAGCTTGGTTCAAATCTGTCTTGAAGGCAAACAACAAGAAGTTTATATTTTAAAGAAACTTTCAGATAAGAAACTGATAAAGTCAGGTGTTCTAGAAGGATCAGCTCTTAGACCATTACTCTTTCTGCTGTACATCGATGATTTACCCTATCACATTGAGCTATCTACCACCACGTTTGCAGATGACACAACATTATATAACACTGGATAAATAGGGTATGAGATTAGCACCAAATTAAGTAAAGATTTGGTGTGAGGATAAATCGAGCCAAATCAAAAGCCATGATCATAGGTAGTTGAGCAAGAGTAAAAGCTGAAAAAGATGATTTCATAATTACATCTGAAAATGAAAAACTACTTGGCATCACAATAGACACTGTCATGTGCTTGAAAATGCAAGTTGATGAGGAACATAAATTCTGATCTCCCTCAAGAACATAGAAAGATAGTCTGCAATGCATATAACAAGCCACACCTAGAATATTGTTGTTCTATCAGGGGTAATAGTGATACAGAAAATCAAGAAAGATTTCTGAAATTTCAGGATAGAGCTAGAGTTATTCTTGATGCTAATTTAGATAAACCATCAACGAATCTTTTTATAACCTGAAGTGGCTTCCATGTTGGCAGAGAACTCCATTTTAAAAGGGTTTACTAACCTATAAGTCCTTACATTGATTGGCTTCTGATTATCTTAAATGTAACTTTAAATTTGTTGGAAATGTACATACATATGAACTAAGATCCATCTCAGAGAACAATTTATATTTTCCTGAAGTTTTATAAGAATAGTTTTGCTTTTTCTGGAGCCAAACCATGGAATTCCATACCACCTTACATTATGTGAGGTGACTCATGTCAAGCCTCTTAGTCAACAACCACAGAAACAATTGTTTTGTATGATTCTGTGTAATTAAGTACTACTATTTAAAACTTTGTTACTTTAAGTACACACCTGATATGTTTTACACTGTTCAGTACTAATCTTTGTATGACTCCTGTATGCAGTATTGTACTAAAGGGGGAATGGGGCAGTTGCCCTGTGCACCGAAACAGCTGATAAAAATTAAATTGCAGGAAATTCATTGGAGGGTCCATCATTGTCGCCCCAGGTGCCATTTACCCTTATTATGCCACAGCCACTTAAGCCTTGTGCATATTTATTGTTGCATGCAGTAGATCAATTATCTAGCTTTTAATAGCATTTGATGTAAAAATACACCTCATCTTGAAAAACTTGTGCTATATATATATATATATATATATATATATATATATATATATATATATATATATATATATATATATATATATTAGATAGATTTATAGATATAGATAGACACACACACACACACACACAAATTGCAGCAAGTTGGAATACCAGACTTCTGATCTTTGCCTTGCCATGCCCAGATTCAAAGTGAACACCCTTTCATCAAATTGGAATGGTATTGATGCACATTCCTTTCCCCTTACCCCTCTGAATTCCAAAGAATAACAAGAGAATCTGAGTGCCAGCTAATCCTGATTATATCTCTCAATGGATCAACAACTCAATCTTTCAGCGGTTTGACAGGACCATACTGCCTTTTCACTTGCCAAAAAAAACATGCATTCATGTTTTCATCCAGATCTAGAGATGCCAAAAGCCTTCAGAAATAAAATATATCTGAACAATTAGTGGACAGGATTGCTTGTTAAAATAAACCCATTGCTCTGAAATCCAATGAAAGGATATTGAGTTTTATCCCAGTGGTGCAAATGAAGACAAATCTCTCCATTAAAAACTTATACACCATAAATACTTTATATCCTCACTTATAAGTTGAGTCAAACTGCAAGCAACAATGATCCTGATCTACCGTAGCATAATGTGCCTGCAGATTAGGTTCTATGTTGTTTATTCTACTGATTACTCCTAAGAAACTGCACCAACCCAGATGATCCATTCAGGGTTCCCACACTACCAGGAAATCGGGGGAAAAAGTCAGGAAAATTCAAAATTTTTTCCAGACTGAAAAGTCCTTGAATTTTGCAAATATTGAAGAAAGTCGGGGAAAACCTAGGAATTTTCTGCCACCACCTGAAACTTGAAACCATTACGTAATTGAGTTGTAACTGAAATGATCGCGAGTTAAATTTATCGAGGTCTGATCAGAATATTCGAAGGTTGCAGTATAGATCAGTTGGGTGATTGCCATTAACATATTTGTTGAGTCAGTCCAATCGCTCAATGGATTAGATTCATCTAGTAGACTTTTTTTGACAGACAGCTCAGTTTCCATATCTTTTCTTACATGGAATGTATGAAAACAGTCAAGCATCACAGAGGCCAACATGGTGGCAGCAAAGGGTAACCGCTTACCAGATGGCCTAGCAAACTTAAACGTTGTTAAATCGAGTCATACCCGCATGAAATTGATATGAAAATTATTTATTTTCTCAGAAATTGCTTGCATTAAAATTGTTATGTTTTTAATCTGCTGAAAGACAAGATACAACTATGGCATTGATGAAATTTGACCTGGTACTCGCGATTTGCATTGCTAGACGCACGAGTACAGGTATCTCACAACCCACATGTTCATGACATCATAAATCCAGTAGTTACATGTTATCAATAATAACCCATTTCAAATGTTGTAGAAAAAAAATAAAAACCATTATTTGAAAGTCATATACTAGTTGTAATAAAAATACCAAAAAAAACCCAAAAGAACACAAAGTTCTCTATTTATTCAGAGGACAACTACCAGGGTTTTGTTGTATCACGTGACTACAACGTTGTCATATCCTCTCTGTCTGATGAATCGAACTGGACAGATTGCTGCGACAGCAACAGGTTTCTTGTCGTTCTCAAAATAAATATGTTGACAATTATTGGTTCCTTCTGGTTTTTACAAAAGGTATCTGACTTTCATTTAATGTAATTGAGTTTTTGTACAACAAAATTAAAAAAGGAGTTGATATCACGTGACTATTGGACTTCCGATGTCATTGTTTGAGATTTTTGAAGTCATGTGACTAGTTCTGCAAATGGCGAGTATCAGGTCAGGTTTCATCTATGCTGAAGTTTTGTCTAGTCTGTCTGTGGATTAAATACATAATGATTATAATACTTGCCATGTCTGAGAAAATAAACCATTTTCCTATCGATTTCATGCAGGTATGAGTTGATATAAGATCACTTAAATTTGCTAGGCCCACTGGTAAGCAACTACCATATGCCACTACCACATGGTGGTGGCAAATTCCAAATTTCGACATGCAATTGTTTACCCCACACCCCAACCTAAATGTCCAGATGTAAAAAAATGGGATGGGAATATTTGGAGGAAACCTGGATCAGAAAACGGACTGCTATTCGTTTTAAGCCAACTTTGTTGTAAAAAATGTTGAATCTCTGAGCTGAACTTTGGTGCAAAACTATTACACAGTGACATGTAGCTTGAAGCATCAGTCTCCAATCTTAAATAGAACGCAGGAGAAATGGGAATTTGTCATCACTTTTATTATATGTTAAACAAAGATACGAGTCCCTGTATCAATACAGGTTTGGGGACTGGTTTATCGAATTACAAGACATGATTTTTACAGAAAATGCAGTCCTTGTTTGAACAACTATAACTTTGAAGGTCTTTTGTAAAAATTTAGATCAACCCTTTTGTAAATGTTTTTTAAACAATGGATTTTTAACCAAATCCTTTTAAGGAGTTTAGGTTGTTTGGAAAATCTTGTGTGGGTTTTATTGGTACAGATTAATTGAGGGTTGAACTTTTTTCATTACAAGATATGATTCTAATACTTTGCATTTATTTTTTTTTCATACTCTGATGTGAAAAACTTACTTTGTATAACATGCATATATATTGCTTTAGAATTCTTTAGAATTAAAGGTTTGAAAGGAAGCAAAACTAATTTATGTTCATTATGTTGTTTCCACGTAGCAACATAATGCATGTCAGCAAGTAAAGTTAGAATGTTTATTCTGTACATTGAAATGACTTTGCAAGCTAATTTATAGGAATATAGTCCAACTTGTTTTGTGTGATATATTTTATGGTTCTGTACATGATCATCTTTTTGGACTTTGGAGCATCTTGAAATAGAAACATCTTTATATTTAGAAAATGCATGTTTTATAATCTAAAATGTTCTTTAATACCATTCAGTAATGGTCGTGTCTGAACCTTTAAAAAATTAATTTCATCCTGGAAAAACCCTGGAAATGACCTGGAAATTTATCTTTAGAAAACTGTGGGAACCATGTCTATTACATAATTCGCTGGCATATCTGAGTCTGTGCAGTTTGCAGTTGGGCATGACTTATAAGCGAGTATATATGGTAAGTAATGTCTTTGCGTGGCTTTTCAAGGAGAATATCTTAACTCCAGCCACATTCAAGGAAGGAAGATTCAGTGAGATTGACACCTTGTTGTTTGACCTTAGCTATCTGCAGCTCCACCTTGATGACTCAGTTTCTCTCATGATGACTGTTATTGCTAAGAACAGGCTCCCACTTGAGAAATCATTATTTCATCTTCAAACCACTGTCTTCTTTTGACCCTTATTCCAAGGGGCATCTACAGGACACTACCAAGACACTGAAGTGGTACCTGAAATTGACTGAGTCAATCAGAAGAGGGAGATTTTTATGGTTTACCACTCAAAGAGGTATGGTTTGGTATTTCCACCAGGGATTTGTTGTGTTATACACTCAGCCTAGTTTAGAACAGTTGCCACTAGCACAGCAGTTGAGCAGAACAATTCCCTGCCTTACATCATTCAACTCATTGGCTGGAGGTCCAAGATGACATTCTCCAACTTTTGCCTCAGAACCTTGCATCACAGAGGAATCAATTCAACATGATGGGACTTAACTAGGCAACACAACGGACTGCCTTCACCTAATAATGATGTCATTTAGTCTACTTCCACTGGATTTGTGAGAACAAGACAATAGCCCATATCCTACATGAGTCTTTAAGCTGTGCATTGACATGTGATCACACTTGCCTGTATCCCGCATGAGACTTTAAGCTGTGCATTGACTGTGATCACACTTGCCTGTATCCCACATGAGATTTTAAGCTGTGCATTGACATGTGATCACACTTGCCTGTATCCCACATGAGATTTTAAGCTGTGCATTGACCATGTGATCACACTTGCCTGTACCCCACATGAGACTTTAAGCTGTGCATTGACCATGTGATTACAATAGCTGATATCCCACATGAGACTTTAAGCTGTGCATTGACCATGTGATTGCACTTGCCTATATCCCACATGAGACTTTAAGCTGTGCATTGGCCATGTGAAATATACTAGCCTATAACCCACATGAGACTTTAAGTTGTGCATTGGCCATGTGATTACACTTGCCTTTATCCCACATGACACTTTAAGCTGTGCATTGGCCATGTGATTACACTTGCCTATATCCCACATGAGACTTTAAGCTGTGCATTGGCCATGTGAAATATACTAGCCTATATCCCACATGAGACTTTAAGCTGTGTATTGGCCATGTGAAATATACTAGCTTATATCCCGCATGAGACTTTAAGCTGTGCATTGGCCATGTGATTACACTTGCCTATATCCCACATGAGACTTTAAGCTGTGCATTGACATGTGATTACAGTTGCCCATATCTTCCATGAGACTTTAAGCTGTGCATTGACCATGTGAAATATACTAGCCTAAATCCTACATGAAACTTTAAGCTGTGCATTGACCATGTGATTACACTTTCCCATATCCTACATGAGACTTTAAGCTGTGCATTGGCCATGTGAATAGACTAGTCCATATCCTACATGAGACTTAATGCTGTACCTTGACCATGTGATTACAGTAGCTGATATCCAACATGAGACTTTAAGCTACTTCACATACATTAGGAGTTCGGAGACAGGGCCATCCCAGGTTAACTCATTAACCCCTGCCGCCTCTATGACTCCTCGTACTTTCCCTTCCTCATCTCCGAGTGCCACAATAACATGGTGCACTTTACCTAGCTTGTTTCCCGAGCGCTGAGTCTGAGTGGCAGTATTAGTCTAGGCCTGTGTCCCGCACGACAAGTTAAATCGGCACAAACCATTGGTTGATTTCAAGCCATTTCCTAATTATGCAGGTATTTTAACCAATAAAATTTTAGCTTACATAGATAGAGTGAACATTGCCGAACAAAATGAAAAAAAATTCATTTCGGTAGTGGCAAAAATAGTGGAAATATTTAGATTACAAAATGATGAAAATTACGAGAATTAGTTGCTGGGAGTAGACTTTTACTTGATAGACTCTGACGGAGTATTCACATGAGGTTAAGTTTGCAAGAAAGATGTCAAGAGGAGTTTCTGCGTACATAAAATGGAATGAATTTCATGTGTTGATAGTATTAATCTTTCAGTGCGAATTCACAATGGATTTTTATGAATTATTCATGGCAAGAGAAACAAATTGGTAAGAAAACCATTTATTTTATCTTTATGCATCAGTTTTATTTCTGCATGTAACATGAAATTTATACCATTATGTACGTAATTTTTTTGAGAACTGCTGTGCCAAATTTTAGCTTAAATGAAGGAATATAAATAAGAAAATAACATTTATTGCAAGTAGCACCCTCGGTAAAAATATGCAAGCCAAGTACTCTCAGCAAGTCTCAGGGATACAGGTACTGGTAAGGCTGACACTGCTCTAGGTGATCTCTCTGCACGTATGCTGTAGGGGAATGCCTAGCTATTTGGCTCAGGGGTTAGTGAGTTAAGGGAGGAGAGGCATAACTCCCACTGCCGCTTAACTGTTATTCTAACATATCATGATCAAATGACATATTTTAAGTAAAATGTTGTTGTGGGGGGGGAGGTTGAGGGTAATCCAAAGCTTTCCCCTTAGTTACATCCCTAGAAGAGGGTGCATATCCATTCCAATAGTAACTTGATTCATGCAATATGGCATCATTTCATCTATCCAAGAGAGACCACTCTTGTTTGACTTCTCCCTTGGCAAGCAGATGACTTTGGATTTTTTTAGCTTGCGATGGCTTTGATTAGTGACTGTGCTCCTAATCTTTTATAATATATTAACTATTGTTCAAGAAACATATGTTACTCAAAAGAGTAGTTAAAAAAATAAATACACAAAATAGATATATGCTGTCACACCTTGTCGCCAGTTTGTAGACAGTATTCAGTTTGCTTTTGTTTAAAAGGAATGGGAAGTGGAAATATCCTTTTACAAACATTTTGGAATTTTTAGTCTCAGAGTAAGTGAATCATAAAGGACTCTGATTATATCTGGTTTTATCATTTTCACATGCATTATTGTTTTCACATGCATATATTTTAGAAGACTTGATGATATTTGCCAAAACGTAATACTTGCTGCTGTTGTCATAGACATTTTATTGAAGAAATAATACATATTTCTGGATAAGTTTGGTTTTCTTTATTTAATACATGTTAGGATAAAATTTCTAATTTTTCATTAAAAGCCCTTGTATATCAACGTAGATGGTTTATAATTTCTTCATTGATCAAAATTTGATAGTTTTTCCATATGACACTTTGCCAAAATCAGAATGTTTCTTTTTAGTCCTTCCAGAAATGATAATGCATTTTTTTCCCATACAAAAATGGATCAGTAAACATTCTGAAAATAATTTTTCTGCAGCTGCATAACCTCAGTTTCTAATAAAACAGATAAATAAATTAAACTGCAAAAAGTAGTAATAAAACATTCTCAGTCATTTACTGTTATATCTAAATACGTGTTATACATCTTACTGTATCAAGAAAAGACCTAAGTCCAGATCAGCAGGAATGAATTTAGCACTAAATTGTGACAAAAATTGATTACAGTTATTTTAAGAGATTAATTGGTTATTTCACTGAAAGTGACTAATCCTCAACCAAATTGACTTATCGTAAGAGCTCTAACTTACCATATATGCTCGTTTATGAGTCTAGTCCAACTGCATACTGCACAGACCCATATCTGTGTGTCACATAATGCATTGGCAGATCTGGCTCTGTTCAATTTGTTAGGAGTTATCAGTAGAACAAACAACATAGACCCTGATCTGCAGGCACATTATACTAGGGTAGGTCAGGATCTTTGTTGTTTGCAGCTTGACTCGATTTATAAGTGAGTATATATGGTATAATTTTTTTTGGGCTCATACTACTATTTATGAGAGTTCCAAAAATAATTATCCTTGACTGAAATCTTATATGTACGGTATAGGTTACAGTGTTTTGATTGGTCACGAGAAGAGCATGCAAAGCTCTTGATTTTAGATTCCCAAGAATTCATTTAGCTTTTGCGTTAATGTTTTTAGCTTGCTTACCAAATGGGAAAATATATTTATAGAAGGTTTTCAATATTTCAGCAACAGCCAGACTATTATATTCAGATGCTGCAGGTATGTGTTACAGAAATTACACAACTACTTTTCTTGTTGGAAACCAGATTTGTATTTACTTGTTTATGGGACTGAATTCATAATACATGTACTGAGATTTGGCACTGGTATGATATGAGATATAAAGTTATCAATTTGTCAGAGTATTTTCATAGTGTTTTAGAACTGGGTTTAATACTAATTGTTATCAATACTTAAAGATACAGTTTGGTTGCATTTATGTGACTTGAAATGCTGTCTGAAAAAAAAATGGATTTGGCCACAAGTCTAGTTTTACAGATTTTAACTTATACTGATTGTTCTTAGTAACATGTCAAACTAAGCAATAGTCGAATAAACCATGGTTCAGTTTGTTCGATTAGCCTGGCTATTGTGTTAATAAAACTTCAGGTTATAAATATTTTATCATGGAAGAGACGTTTCACATTTTCTAATTATTTTTCTCAGCATCTTCGTGCACTGATGGCATACTTCATGCGCAGTGGTTTGGATGATGACCAGATCAATTCTTTCCAAAACAGCAAAGTTAAGGAGCGACTTGACCTGAATTGCATGAAGTCAGAAGATCTGATGCTAGAGTATTTCTCAAACTTGGCAGTCAAAATGGTAAGCAAAACTAGGATTCTCCGTTTTTGTACAAGCTGAAAGATGTTTCCTCAGGAATTAAAAAAAGCATAGTGTAGGAACTGACCTAAAAGAGTATCAAAAATTCTGATTGGAAACAACTCAGTATTCTGATGGCTAGTTGCTCATTGATTGACCACAGGGCATTAGAAGCTTGATAATGAAACCTCTTTATACTTGTTTCAGTTTAACAAGATGTCACATCATGGTACAGGATATATTTTTGATGTTTCAGTCATGCCTCGTTTTAGAATCGCTGTTTTCAAATGAAGTGATTTTGCAGAGAAAAAAGTATATAGAAAAAAAGGAGATAAACAATTACAAAAAAGAAAAGAAAGAAACAAATATCCTGTTCGCAAACCTAAGCTTAAAATTTTCTTAATTTTCTGTGTTTAGAACTTTAAATGGATAGTGTTTCAATTCTTTGTAGACGACACCCACAGAATACTATGGGCATCTCGCAATAAAGGCAGCTTACATGGAGGAGACAAGGGGAAATGTCACTATATTTATCAAAGGTTAGAATCTGGATCATTGCCTTTTGTGTATTTTCTCTCTCTCTCTCTCTCTCTCTCTCTCTCTTCTGTGGCAATTCAAACAAAACCTAACACAAAAAATGCCAGCATAATAATTCAAATTCTTCCACGATTTAATTGCATAAGCAAAAACAATAAAAACCAACAGCATTACATTTTGTTTTGCTTGTACACATGTTAATGAAATAATGCCATACTAGTTGCATAATTTCCTAATTGAAATTTACATGTAAAGAAAAATTCATGTCTTTAAAAACCACAACAAGAGAAAGTCATTAATGCAATTTTGCATAACAGATTTGATATATACTTGGCTTCTTAAATAGTGCTGACATTTTATTCACAAGCATTGTGAAAATGGAACAGTGCCAGCTGTCAATGGTGAAACAAAATTAGAATGCAGAGCAAATGAACAATTAATGAAAAATGAATGGAAAACAAAGAATGAGTGCAAAAAAGAATGCAGAATGAAGACAAATGAAATGATGAATGCATTTTGAAGACAATGGATAGTGCAGTCGAGGATAAAATTATTCACACATTACAATGTGTAAATGCTTGTACCCGTTACATTTTTAGGAACAAAATGCAAAATAAAATTTATTGTGCTAATAAATCTGCAGCAGTATTCTTGCATTTATTGTGGTTAAATTTTCTTTATTTTAAATTCATTTCTTTGTTTCCATTTTTTATGTATCGGTATTTTATTAAATAACACCTTTAAAAGATGAAAGAAGTTTTCATCTTTGAACACTCTTGAATACAAAAAACTTGACTTTAGTAAATTAATTTCTGTTTTGTTCCAAACAAACAAATATAAAAGGAAAAGATTCACAGAAGTGGAAAAATGCAAAATCAGAATTCATTTCTTAGATTCTAAATGAAATGATTATAGCTGAAGTGCAGATGGGAAGGGAGTGCAAAGAGAATTAATAAGAAATGCATTTCAGATGCAAATGGAGCAGAAATGCAGATTTAGAAGAATTACCCTATTCTGGCTATGTAAATTGTGCCAATTGATTGAATTACCCTCCTGAGTTGCACCCACCCAAATTTTATGACCAGATTTCCATGCACCGATGATTATGTGTTCAGAATTAACAAGGACAGTCACCCCTCTAATATGGACAGCATGTTGGTACAGAAAATATCAAATTCACCCCTCACAAGTGAACATTTAATGAGTTTTATAAAATCCCATTAATATTTGCAGACTCCTGGATTTTACACAATGTCATTTGTTCCTGAACCTGATAATGTACCAAATTTTAATCCATACATAGAGGTAAGTAATCCAGTTATCCTTATTCCTGTGTGGTCCTTAGATGTCAGGTTTTATCACTTTGATATTTATGGGTTATTAGTACTGAACACAATTTAACTCGCTAAAAGGGAAAAAGTTCTGGGATCCTTGCCAAGAAGTGTGATGCTGGAAAGGCTCCGATAAACAACATTGTCAAAGACAAGGGCAATATGCTGCAGAAGTTGAAAACTGGAATGAAGGAAAAAGATGCTTGTGAAATGTTAAAGGTCTCAGAAGACAATAATGGCATATACTTTCTTAGACTAAATGTAATTAATCTAAACTTATACAAGTTGATAAAAAGGCACTTGGTCCACATTTCTGCAGAAACAGTTGAAAGGCAGTTAAAAACATTTGAGATAGAAGTGCTCAGATCACAAAGTCCAGAGCCTTTATTACAGTTGTCAACATAGTATTTGATTCCCCAATATCTTCTGCCAAGATTTCTAAGAATTTGCCATCAGTGATCATCACTTCCAGATAACTGGAGCAGGAAGAAGTGGACATTTTGGACGTGAACATATTGCCACCTCATTCACAGCTTGAATCTCAGATAAGAAAACTGATCCAAGATATCATGTAACAGATGTTGGCTTCAGCGATTTTCTTTCTCAACTATTGTCCTGCCTTTAGAATATTGACATGGTTCTGACTGGAGTTTGTTCTCAAGGATTTTATCGGTACTATTAACACAGTATTGACTATTATCATGCCAAGGAGACATCAGGGCAGTCAACCCAGGCTGGCCTGATTGGGCATTGAGCCTCTGACCCTTGAATCACAAGCCTAATGCTCCACCAGCTGTGCTACCATGACTTACAGGAATAAGATTTGAGAACTCACTTCCTCTCATTTGGCAGTCTAACACAAATCCACCAGCATGCTGGAGCAGGCCAGAGTGAGTGTAATTCGTGGCACCTGGAGTTTTCTGCCCTCTGCACCAGACATTAATGCCATCCACTCTCTCCTGGCTCCTGGACAGTCTGTTCAGATGGCCAGACTGGTTATTGCTACATTTGATCAGAGGTCAATTGGTACAAGTGTGGTTGCACACCAGCCAACCATTCAGTTATCTATGGCCTGTTACAGGGATGTGTCCAGTCAATTAGTCCACTTGTTTGTCCCACCACAGACTCTACTTGGCTGCCTTGATAATCCAAGATCTGTGAGTTGCTCTTCCATCGGACTTGATAATGGGTTCTCATTTTATTGCTTATGCGTGGGCAGATATGAAAACGTGCTGTTGGATCACACTACTACTTCCCTTCCACCTGATACGATTTACAGGATGTGGAAGGCATGCCAAACAAGGACTAGCCCCCAAGTGAAAGTGAGGACAACCTCGATATGATTTACAGGATGTGGAAGGCATGCTAAACAAGGACTAGCCCTCAAGTGAAAGTGAGGACAACCTCGATCAACTTGTGAATCCACATCCTACTTTGGAGAGGACTGAGATTAGCTTCAAAACTGATCAAAGAGATCTATTCTGTCTTCGATGGAGTGTGCGCCACCATCAACTTCAAACTAGGCATACTGGATTAGGGTCTTTATGGATGTGGATGTTGAAGACAATTATCCCTCCTTCCAGCAGTGTTATAAGGTCGTGGAGATTGCTAATTGTCCAGCAAGTTTTAGGACTCCTGTAACTTCAAATCCTTCTCAGAAAGCTAGCTGTTTGTGTCATTCTTCACTATCTGGTATAGAATACACTTGGACAGCTACGATATAGAAATTCTGAGTTTGGACAAAGATAGACCATCATGTATTTCAGGCAGTGTAAAAGTTGGTGAGAAGTATTTTAGCAGCCTCATTTTTGCTTGACATGGCTCCATTTGCAATCTTCAGACTTGTAAAAAAACTGAACAGCAATCATGCTTGGTAGTCAGCCTGATGCAATACAAAACTTAACTGCATGGCTTACTACACAGGAACTTGATAATGGGTTCTCATTTTATTGCTTATGCGTGGGCAGATATGAAAACGTGCTGTTGGATCACACTACTACTTCCCTTCCACCTGATACGATTTACAGGATGTGGAAGGCATGCCAAACAAGGACTAGCCCCCAAGTGAAAGTGAGGACAACCTCGATATGATTTACAGGATGTGGAAGGCATGCTAAACAAGGACTAGCCCTCAAGTGAAAGTGAGGACAACCTCGATCAACTTGTGAATCCACATCCTACTTTGGAGAGGACTGAGATTAGCTTCAAAACTGATCAAAGAGATCTATTCTGTCTTCGATGGAGTGTGCGCCACCATCAACTTCAAACTAGGCATACTGGATTAGGGTCTTTATGGATGTGGATGTTGAAGACAATTATCCCTCCTTCCAGCAGTGTTATAAGGTCGTGGAGATTGCTAATTGTCCAGCAAGTTTTAGGACTCCTGTAACTTCAAATCCTTCTCAGAAAGCTAGCTGTTTGTGTCATTCTTCACTATCTGGTATAGAATACACTTGGACAGCTACGATATAGAAATTCTGAGTTTGGACAAAGATAGACCATCATGTATTTCAGGCAGTGTAAAAGTTGGTGAGAAGTATTTTAGCAGCCTCATTTTTGCTTGACATGGCTCCATTTGCAATCTTCAGACTTGTAAAAAAACTGAACAGCAATCATGCTTGGTAGTCAGCCTGATGCAATACAAAACTTAACTGCATGGCTTACTACACAGGAACTGCCTCATGCAACCTGGTTATCAATAAACATGAAGGTTCTCCTTGCTCATATTTAATTAAGTTCCATCACTCGGTGGTGCTATGATAATTAATTTTATATCTTCCCTTGCTGTTTAGAAGCCATAATGAGGACATCATGAAGCATGTGTGTGTGTGTGTGATTTGGATGTTTAATGTAACTTTAAAAATTTCTCAGTCATATCACTACGATGTCTGCAGTGTGGCAGTTTATAGTGATGTCTAGCATAGGGCCATCATGCCGCAGACATATAGCATTATCCCGCCCAGTCACACTATCCTGACACCAAGCCAAACAGTCTTAAGATAAACCTCTTAATTCTGAGTGCCTAGTGAGGCAGCTATAAGTACCATTTTTATGTCTTTTGGTATGACTCAGCCAGGGTTCAAACCCATGACCTCCAGCATCCAAGGCGGACACTCTAGGATGGTCATGTCATGAAGCAGGCTGCACAGGAATTGCCTATTCACCTTGCCTTACCATCTGTTTTTTTTTTGCCCACATCTATCTGAGCTCTAAAGAAGGACAAACAAATGAACTGAGATCAACAGCAGTTACTTTGTGCACAGCAGCAATCCAGATGACAACAGTTGTCACAGTGCCAAAAAGCAACTGATAGAAGAGAGAGCAAGCCCAGCATCATCCCCCCTCTAGTCTCTGAATAAATAATATTACTCTGTTCCTACTTTCGACTGACATTATCCCAGTAAGTGCCAAGCACCTATTTCATCATGTTGAATTGACCTATTTCCAGATAACTAAAGGTTGATCCAAGGTAATGGCCTGACTATGAATTTGTTGATCCAGCCTTAACCTATTTTGTCCTCATCTTCTATACCAAAGGTTCTGACCAACCCCAATAATGTGTTCATATTGCAAGCTATCCAGATTTTGCTTTGCCAAGAAAATCTCTTGGTTTTTATCCTTGTTTTTTCTTTTGCCAAAGTGGACAGAAAGCAGCATCTGGTGCTTGACTTGAGCCTAGGACAACTTTGTGATCAGTCTCAACATGGTGGATGCTTACTTTCATATCCCAGTTTACCCATCTTCATGAAAGTTCCTTTGATTAACAATCTAAGGGGCCATATATCAGTCGTGGGTACTTATGTTTGAACTCTGTATCATTCCATGGACCATCATAATGACAGCAGACTGTTTTGTCACCTATTACAAGTTGATATTGATGGCAACAACTTTGGTACCTTGACAATATTTTACAAAAAACATGCAGCAAATTTGTTTCTGATTTGAGATGAACAGCTAACTTGCCCATCTTTCCCAGCTGAATTTTTCTTGTGAATAGGGGAGTAATCAAATTTCTCCCCTTCCAAGCATTTCAGTCAGCTTGACATGGCCTTTTTGACCCAGTGCAATTTAATTCACCATCTCCCCTGCTTCTATTGTCTGTTGTTGAATAAAACTGAGTTGATCTCAAAGAAGACATGAATTTCTGCAGGAGAGTTTCTGCAACTACTTGGAAATGAGGAACTTCTTATCTTGGCTGACTCATAATGTGCCTGCGGCAAATGCCTATCTTAGATCAGTGGTACCACTTTACCAGGTGTCATATTCCAGGGAGTCCTATTGTCCAAGCCAACTCATTATCAAGAAGAGGTCCAACTCTGCACACTGAGTGGCCTTCCATGTCAATCTTCCATCAGATTTATGCTCCTTGGGGGTCATCCAGTGGTCAATCTTTCTGCATACAGTTCCAAGAGTGATTCAGAAAATAAAGGATCAAATCTGCATTTGATTTTGATTGCCTATCTTGGATGAGACAGGTCATGGGTCTGTGATCTACTTATTTGTCATATAGATATTCCCGGTCACCTCTCTCTGGACAGACTTCTTACATGTCTCTTATCAGGAAATCCCTATATGAATGAAGCTGAGCACTTTAATCATGGAAAGGATCTTGCATACTGGAAGGCCTTCCACTTTTAAAGGTATGAAAACAGTGTTTGTTTCTGCACTGGTTCAGGATTAAGAACATTGTATCCTTCTTGGGCTCAATTCTCCAGCTTGCCAGTTTATTTCCATGACTCAGGAATTAGAAGAAATAGCAATGTTTCAAGTTAAACAGTACAACTAAATGATTAATTACTCCTTCCGACATTATGGAGGATCAATATAGACCATGACAATTATATCTAAAATTTTAATTGGCCCCAATCACTTATATTTTTCTACCAATGAAATTTCTTGTGGTTTCTTAGATGACTCCATTCTTGAAAATTTCTAGCCTTTACCACAACATTTTTAAAGCTGCCATTGTACAAGACATGCTTCCTGATAGCCTTGGCCTTGGTGGATGAACTGAATGCTCTTTTTGTCCAACCCAAACCATAATCTGTCTTCAGTTCCACTTAAGGTTCATTAATTCTGATGATGCAAATAGGCTCAAAACCAGTTGTCAAACAAAGTTAATCAGAAAGTGATCATTTGCTCCAATTTCTTGCTTGACCCCTCAAGAGATGTGGTTTTGCAGAGAAGAGAACTAAGTCTGGTGGGTCCAGTGGCAATTGCCTAGGTGTCCACCAGCACAGCTTGGTCACTAGCATGGGTTTTGGATCTGACCAGAAATTTCCTTGTTAAGGAAATGTCATATGTTATCCGTTCTGTCATTAAGGCTTAATGGTAACAATGTGCCAGTAGCAACTATCCATTGCTGCCTTTCGTTAGGAGAGGGGTGTAAAGGGTGACCAAAGTAGAATGATGCATTTCCTCCTCCTTTTACCTGTTCTCCTAATGTTAACGTGAATACATAATTTATTCAGTGGAGAACAGAAATTTTTATTGTAAATCATATTTCTCTGGGAACCTTCTCACACCTCTCAACAGATGTGATCATCATGGGTGATACGTTGAGCTTTGTCTTTCAGGGAGGACTAGATTTGGAAGGTAGTAGAAGTTCATTCCTCACGTGTGATTGAATAAATATTGTCAGAATAACATAATTTACAATAAAAATGTGCATTTTCCAAGACCAACATTTATACTTTTAATAAATGTAGTACAGATGAAGGCATGCATACATGGATCAATAGATTAATAGATTTTACATTGTACTGTACTGTATTGTTACAGAACTTCCTGGATTAAATAAATACTTATTGATTCAGTACAATATTACTATATAGATATTTAATGATTTTCTAATACCTAAGCAGGCTATCTCTTTGTATTTTAGTTGTCCAGGGCATGGATTTACCAGGTTTAGATCGCTCAGGACTTAGTGACCCTTATGTGATTATCAGCCTTCAGCCACAAGTGATATTTAATGCCAGCAAGCCGCAGCAAACTCGTGTGGTGGAGAAAACCTGCAATCCTGTTTATAACACCACCTTTACCTTGTAAGTTATTGTTTTATCCTTCTGTTTGTTGGTTTCCTTTCATTCAGTTTGCTTGCATGAAACTGCAAGCTGTCCTATCTATACCTCCAGAATCATTATCAGTCTCTGCGTTGAATATCATAGACTTTTATTAATGCAAGCATCTTATATCTGAATATGTGCTGGAAAGCTTTTTTGTCTTCTGACAGCTTCATTTGTTGCTTCAATATATCATGAAATTGGAAAATTATTTCACGTCTTGATCAAGAACAGACTTTGAATTTAAGATGGAGTCCTGGTATTGAAAATGTTGTAAAAAGTAATTGTATTAAAAATTACGACAAAAATGAACATGTTATGCTCCTTATCTTTAATTCTACTCATATCCACCTGAAAATTTTTCTGTTCATCTTTCCAGTCCAAATGCTCCAAAAGAGTCCTTGAAGAAGGAAGGAGCTGTGATTTTATTGACTGTGTTGGACCATGACCAAATCGGTAGTGACGACTTTGCAGGAGAAATTGTGTTACGTCTGTCATCCATTCCCTGTATCAAGATGCATGAGGCAGTTGACAGCACACCTGTTGTAATGATGCCGGTTAAGAGACCTAGCCATCCTCATGAGGGAGCCTTCCAGGTATATTAAGTTGTATGCCATCTTTAAAAGATCATTTAATTGTTTCAAATGAATTGTAGAGCACAGTAGTAGGACGTGCTTTCCACCCCTCAGTCCTAAGAGCAATCCCAGGATCCAGCCATCAATGATGGATTGTCAACCAACCAAGGTCTGTGGTTTTGTCCTAGTTTTAAAGTTTTTGACACCTCATAGGTGATCAGTACCAAAATCTAAGTGTGAGAATACTGTAGATACTTCATGAAAACTTGTCTTCCATTGAATTGCATTTATACTTGAAAATGCTCTCCTAATCTTAAATTTGGGTGTCATAGAAACATCACTGCCCTGATAACTCACAGACCCACATATAACCTGAAGGCAGGTGTGCATGCCATTTCCTCTCATAGAAAATGTGAATAACAAAAACAGGCCTCTGTTTGTTGAACATGAATAAAATCACTGTCAAATTTGGATCCTTGATATATCACTCATTTTATAGTCAAAAATGGTGGTTATTGTTCTGAAATTAAAATTTTGATGATGAAATTTGCAACGTTTAATAAAATATATTTAGATAAATTTGCTTATAAATAAATTCTCAGTACACTAAATAACAATATATGACAAAATTTTTATCAATAAAGATAATGATGCCTGTTGGTGGCAACAATTTAAGAAATAAATACAGTTAAATAAGTTTTGTCAAGTGAAATTAGCATTTTAGTTTTATCCTTAATTAGTGTAATCATCGTCATTGCGTTCAGACATTAATAGTATCAGTTGATTCTCACAGTGATGCACATAATCATATCCATGAGAACATAATTAAGTACCAAATTGAGGAATTGAGGAAACAAAAGGCAAAAGATTTGCCCCTTTAACCTTCAGCACAAGCTTACATCTCCACATGACACTCTCAGGGAATGGACAAGAAAAAGAATGATTGTCACTAGACAAATCACATGGGCAATTCTCAATAATGACACTTTTTTTCCTCTTGGCCAAGTTTATTACAGGCAGTCATATGCCTTATTTTCACAGGCAGGCATGGAGGGGAGAGTGAAGCATGCTTTCCCCAGGCTCTTCACCAATCATCAGTCACACCAGCACTCACACCTCTCTGGCGACCCACCAGGGGCGCCAGACTACTTTTTTGTCAGATTTAGAGTTCATGATGTCTACTGCAAAGACAGCAACATTCCTGGATGACACAACACAAAAACATTTGGCAAGTTTGGTTGTGGTTCACAACATGAACAATCTTACTTCCTGCATAGTGTGGTGAATAATCAATGTAGAGAAGTTGGGCCTTATCCCTTCTCAACATTTTATCCATCTAGTTAATGAATCCATAACACATATCAACTTGGCATCTTCCTTCCAAATGCATTGACAGTATGGTTCATGGATTAGAGAATGCATCAACCAAAACCTTGATGTTGTACCTTAAAAATTAGACAACAGCATATCCCAGTTCAGGACATCTCTGCCAAGATGGTGGCATTCCTGGATGACATGTTTCAAAAACATTTGGGAAGTATGGTTTTGATTCATGACACAATCATACTCCCCTCACTCGCAGTTCAGTGTAGAGAAGCTGGACCTTATCCTTTTATTGACTACAGGAAAACAATAATTATAAAATCTGTTGTGCAAACAATATGGAATAGGGTATGAAAAATGATGGTGTGCATTGTAACAAAACAATATACAATGTTTATAAAAATTAGAACCAAAATTTGCTGTTTTCATATTTTTCTGGAGAAATAAACTTGTACTTTCGGTAAATTCCTACAAAATAAAAGATATAAGCTGACGATCTCATGATTCTTTTCAGGTGTTACATGAAAGGATTTCATGGGACAAAATGGCCAAGGCATTTGTGAATGAGAGGCTTCGTTTTATTGAACATCAGCGAGAGAGGACAGACAAGCCCACCACAAAAACTGGATTTTTCTCACAGTTTTTCTAGGAAAGCTGGATTTAAATGTTTCATGTACAGTGAAAATACGAAATCTTGAGCAAGGGAATAGGTGTAATATAGTAAAGTGCTGAAACTGACAAACTTTGATTTCTGTCATCCACAGAACCAATTATCTAAACAAAAACTTTGTTTCACATTGTGTCAGTAACGAGTGGGTGGTGGTGATAAAATCAGTCTGTTTAATTTTCATGAAAAGTAGGTAATAAGATAATGGTATACACCAACCTCGCTACACTCTGCTATTACTTATTCTCAGCATCTCAAATGCTGAGAATAAGTAATTATTTTCACCATGGTGAAAGTATGTGTGGAGGGAAGTGAATAAATATTTGTTGTAAAAGAAATTTGATAGATCATAAATTCTCACCCACTGGACAGTTACTTCTTAAATTTTAATTTGGATTAAAACTCGATCAATCCCTAGAGGCAGATAAAACCATGTGAAGTGTTGTAAATTACATTATATACCACAAGTTACTCCTTTGGTGAGACAAGCTCACAAATGATGTGATATTGATCATCGATTTTAATTTCACCACATTATCAAGAGAAATTCATGTCCTGTGTAGAAATCTAGCTGTTCACAAAATATGGTTTGTGGTGGTTAGAAAAATAATCTCACCCATGTTTGCAGGTGGAATAGGAGAATCCAAACCGTTGTGAGTGTGACATTTACTAGGGACTCTGCAAACCTTGTCCTTAGGCACAAATCTTATCCACCTTAGGTTTTAATTTCCTCTCCAGCCTTCACACAGTGGGGAAGATTCTGTTCTAATGATAGAATTCATACTGTGAAGAGTGTGTCATGGTAACTTATGAATCGATGTTCACATTAACCCATTAGTATTTCTTATTAATCAAAATAATTTTAACTCATCTCAAAGCTAATAAGATATGTATATGTTTAATTCAGTAATTTGATGACCTAACCTTATTGTTAGTAAGGACAGTAGAGTTATCCATTGATGAAGGATAGTAATTTGTGGTAGGCCTTATACATGTATCTTGTAGTTGTGATTAGTCATTCTGTTTTAGCTCATATGATTGTATGTTAAAATCAAGTGCCTTTCTTAGTCATTGCACAAGATAGGAGTACCTAGATTACATTATTTTAATTACAAATACCATCTATATTTGTTTGTAAGTCTAGTCAGTCTGCAAACAACAAAGATCCAGACCTGCCATAGCATAGTACACCTGCAGCTCAGGGTCTATTTTGTTTGTTGTACTGATTACTCCTAGCAAGCTGCACATACCCCGATCTGTCATGTCTTATAAGCGAATACATATGGTAGGTATAAATAATTTACCAATTGCCACCAAAACAGTCAGTTTGTTTGTGGAGTTTTCAAAACTTCACCAAAAAGAGACCAAGTCCAAAAGATTCACATTTAGCTTTGAATTAACTCGTAAACATAGAGTTGTAAATTTGAGGTTACTCATGGGTAACATCAGTGACCCTTATGGTTTTTATAGATGAACACTGTTATGAAGACACCTATTCATGTGCTAACATGTACATTTATAGCGCTTGTTTCAGAACAGTTTTGATATGTTTTTGAATGTCATTTTGCATGAAGTTTTAGAAACTTAAAAAACATTAAATTGTTTAAGTGGCAGTTGGTTAGTTATTTGTATGCATTTGTAATTTTAATATTGTAATCTAGGTTAAAATTGGTTACACTGTATAGTTTCAGCTGTGCTTATTAAAAATCATTTAACCATAATACATGGTATATTAATCAAGGCACATAAACCTCAATTGTACAGATTTGAAGAGTTGGCAGATATTTATGACATTATAGATTGTCCCTGTCAAATTTGATATTATTGTAAATACTTGTAATCTTTTTTGCTAACTGCATGGAAAAACATACTGTTGTTTTGGTGTTCAAATTAGACATTTCAGATGTACAGGGCCCATGCTGGATTAAAACTTTAGGGCTAAGTGACTTCTCTCCCATACCAGAACAGGACCAAGTCATGAGAAATCAGAGTGAAGTAAGCAGAAAGATTTTTGGAATATTCAGCATGTGCTTAAAGTGCCTGTTTTACTGAACCTATTAGCCAGATAAGACAAAAAAAAGAAATAACTCGCTGAACTTCATGAAAATATTAAAAATTTATTAGTTTGATTCAGCAAAATTCTTGTATGATTTTGTTTTTGCAAAAGAAGGTAACCTCGCAAATAGGTTATTGTCAAAAACGCGATAGGTATTGAGGTACAAGCCCAGTCTATTGGAGATGAATAAGGCATAAACTTGTTTACCTTTAATACCAAGGAGTCTGTAAACATCCACACAGTAATAATTTGTGATCGAGTTACAAATGCATGGAATTTCAATCAGTTCAAGATTCGTAAATAAATATTTGTCAGCAATCTTGTAGATTGAGACATAATTGCAAACATAAATGATAATTAAGTTGATGCAAAAGTTGATCAGAAAGCACAAATATACAATATTTCAATTGTTTTACATCATTTTTTTAACAGAAGAACAAGACAAAAGTTGAAGTTGTACTCTGAATATGAAACATATAATGACCATAAATGGCCCAAAAGGGGATGGGGAGTGGTGGTGGTGCCAAATTCGATTTGCTAGAAGGTGAAGTAAACTTCGCTTTTATTTCTGTGTATTTCGTAAAATAAACTTGGGCAACTATATCACCTGAATTGTTCCATAGCATGGACCCTGGTCATGATGCTTTATATACAGATATGCCAAAGCTTAACATTACACCCATGTGTACTAGTACTGCTCCAGTAGTTAACAGATGTTAGATTTTTGGTGCAAAATTAAGTGCATTAAAAATGTATTGCAAATGAAGTGCCCTTTGTATAAGATTTAGTATAGGCATGTCTGAAAAGTGAGAATCTCAAATCAGAATTTTAAAGTTATTTTCAGATGGAAGATATTTTAAAAGTTTGTAATTTAACCATGTATTGTAATATAGCTTGATCCAACTTTTTTAAAGCCAAGTTGTTTTATGATAGGGCCAGAATAATTGTAATTGTTTTACTGAGTATGTTAGGTTGGTACAATGAAATAGCAGAGCTCTGTTTAGCATTTCAAACAGAATTTATTAATTTTCGAAATCATGTGTTCTGAATGCCAAAAATGAATTTCTGCTGCTCAGGATTGAACTTGAAGAAAGAATTTTTATAGTCGAATCTATGTAACTTTGTGTCACCAATATAGTAAGAAATTATGGACTTACCAAGTAGATAAACTGCCATGATTGCAGTTACTAACTCTCAGTTATGCACAGCAAGTGCAAATGTGTTTGTGAGAGAGAGAGAGAAAATGATGCATTTTTTTCTGGATATTTGACAAATAGCTAGTGGTCTTTTATTGTTTTTGGAAGAGGTAGGTATTGGATTTCCTTTGATGTTTGTGTATTTTACCTTGCATCTCTTTTGTATGTATGAGAATTGTTGTGGCCTTATTAAGTTAACCTTCATTAAAAGTCCAGGCATATTGCTTTCTGTCCCATTAGATCAGGTAATCTGAATGTATTGTCCCAAAACCCCATACATTGTTTATTATTCCATTGCATGATTTTTAACACCTTCAAAACTCTTGCAAATTGTGATCAGACTTGCTGTGAATGTTCAGGATGATCTCTCTAATGGTATGTTGACTTCCATATCAGCCAGGCCTTCAGTTTTAAAATCTTCTATGGAACCATTTTCACAATAGTGACAAAACGTTGCAATTTTCCCGCTGAAATATTCTACCAAAGTTTTGAGTGCACATGAGCTTTTATTTGCAACTAATTTATCTTCTGTAGAAACTAGGTGTAAAAAATATATATAGGACTTGGTGGAAACTGTCCTCTGATTGACAATCCTGCTTGAGGAAGATATCTTATTACCATGATCCAACCACTGCATCTCCATGTCTTAACCATCATCTACTTCGTTTTCATAGCAGCCATGTGTACAATCCATTTTCAGCAGCTTCTGAACCACTCAGCTATTTTGACCTGGGGTTTGTACATTATCTAAATAAAACTTGGAAAGTACTGGATTTGGGCTTTTTTAAATTCATGGCCTTGATTTCCTTGAACATTGACATTTTGGTTTTGAAGTTCTTTAAAATCATTTTTTCTACCTCTGAAATTATTTGGAGCCATTTTTTTTTGTGATAGTTTTGGTTTTGTATTTATCATCAGTCTGTATAGATTTTCAGGGTATTGCTGTATAGTATTACAAATGGCTGCCATCACTGTTATTCAAATCACCATTTTAATTAATCTATTTTCTATGAATCAAATTGAATTGCTCGGATTATTGTTGAGAATTAATTACTATTAGTGATAAATAGATTGAAAAATTGTGCTTTCATGGAGAGATGGACTACAAATGCTTTGTACAACTGACTTGTTAGTGATCAGTTTGCCATCACTAGTGTGGTAGAATTAGTAACAACCAAGTGTGCACTATCCTTACTTCTGGCATATTTGAGGTCCAGGAAATGTAATTTGAGGCCAAGGAAAGTCCTGGAAATGTCCATCAATTTCATTTGAGTGGAAGCATACCCTATTGACAAGTCTTGGTACAACTTGTTTTTAGTTTGCTTACTTTAAAGTATAAAAGAATTATCTCATTTTTTAAAATAAAGTTTAGTGTGTCTCTTGCATGTGGTAAATATACTCCCATCCAATTTCAGTTCTATTCAATCTGATTAAAATTGAGGTCTCAAATTATTAGAGGTCTGACAGGCACCAATAAAAGTTCATATTTTGGCAACATATGCAATTCCTGTTCCACTTACTTGCAGTAACCTGTCAGATAAAAACATTCCATTTCATGTGAAAGCTGTAATTTGATTAGTGAATCAAAAAGGTCAACAGAACATGGCCTGTCACCAGTACCAGGGAGATCTCATCTTTAATCAAACCAAGTTTCTCGGGTACCTCTTGAGTTTGTTCATCTGCCTTGTTGCTCAGGTACAGGTCTAGTGGCACTGAGAAAATACTGAATTTTCATATCATAACACTTATACCCTGTATTTATTTTAAAGCCCACAAACCAAGAAAAAAGTTAGACCTGCATCAGTAAAGACATTTTTAAGAGTCCTGAAGAAATGTAATTTTCAGTGTTCTTTGGTATTTTGTATTGATTCCAGTGTTTGCTGTTTTTATCATCTCTTTCTCATGTAAATGTCCTTACAAAGAAGTCTACGGTAGAGGCTCTCGAGCAGCTCCATTCATTTGGTCCATGGAAAGGTTTACAGTAGTTGGCTAACAATACAATCAACATTAGGAAAGATCATTAAGTGGTCTGCCAAGACCCTGAGCACTGTTCAAGCGGTCTGCAGTGGTCTACATCATTGACATGTGTAAAACAGATTCCCAGTTTTATCAAGTTTTTCTCATGTTAAAGTCCTTAAAAATAAGTCTACAATACTGGTATGTACAAAACATATTCCCAACTTTATGCATTTCTCATCATGTCAAAGTCCTTACAAACGAGTTTAACTTTATAATGCTTTTCACATGTGAAAGTCCATACAGGTCTACAATTCTGGTATACATTAAGAATATTCTCCACCTTGTGCCTCTTTGATATGAAAGTTCTTACAAATAAGTCTACAGTACTGGCATGTGTAAAATGTATTCCCAGCTGTTAAATACAGCCATTTTGAATTCATGCACTTCTGGTTAATTACTGATGAAACATTTTCAGCATTGCAGCAAAGCAAAACAAAAAGCAAAATAAAAACCATTTGCGGCAGCCATTTGTATTACTTTGTAACCCCTCTTAAACAAAATAGACTTCATTTTTAGAAAGGTCAATCGCCAACACAGACTTAATAAAATTAATCTTTTATAATCGTTTTGCTTGAGTGCAAAGGACAATTCAAACTATACAATAATTATCCAGTAAATAAAAAGATAGACACTTGAAATTTGAAAACATGATTTACATATGAGTAAGGAAAAGTTTGATTCAGTGCTGAAAACAAGAAATCTGAAGAAGAAAATAAAACTCTGCATGACTACGAAATAATTTTCTAAAGCATGAGGGGTATGCTTGTTTCTTCTTAAATTTTCTCTAAATTTGTAGTAAAACTATATGAATTGATTTGTTTATTTAAAGTGAAATTAGATATTTTCAGTGCAGTAAGCAAACAATCAGAATTTACTCTAAGACAAATAATGGCATTATACAATCCTTCAGTGCACAGGATCACCCGACATCATGGCACTCAAATCTGCTGGTGCATTATGTGATGGATGTACCTTGTCTGCAGTTTAAACATTAAGAATCTTGCATGTGAGCTTATTTCTTCTAACCCTGAAGAGCAAAAGATTCAACCCATTTTACTACTGATTTTACTTAACAGAACTACAGAATAATGTAGTGAAAGAACTTTAAAATACATGCCAATTCTTTATGCATTTTCCTTACCTGATGTCATGAGGTGTTACTGTGTTATATAACAGATAAATCAGTATACTTGACTAATTGACACGTCATATATATATATATATGTTAGATATTACTACATTAGTTTTATGCATTTTTTATGATCATGAGGATATGATGTAGAAATTTTCATTGAAATGCATCATTAAGTGAATTCACAAGTTATGTGCAATATCTTTGTATTTTATATTTACCCATTTGTCCAGGAAATCATTTTCACTTTTATTTGTACTTTGAAAATAAAGGTTTTAAAGAGATCTTTTTAATGTAATTTAAAAACTGCATATTTACACTGTAATTCTTTTTATTTACAAATGAACTGAGTGGCCCCAAACATGTCCAGTAGTACCAGCTACAATTTATACAATACTCTGTGGCTTTAATAATAAACTGTATTAAAACTGTTCTCAGATATTAGGAAATAAAGAAATCTGGTTTTTGTTACCTTACCTGGCCAAAGACCAATTGCACATATGGTATGGCTTTGTTTATCATGCATCAGCCATCGACACTTGTTTGAATTCAGTCAGATCTGGCATGTAAACTTATATTATCAAAACCACAGAGGAATTTAGTTGTTAGCAACTGCCCTACGTATTTATCAAGTGATCTTGCATCAGACTGACTAAGCTTGTGAACATTTGAGGCAATATTTCTGATCAGATTAGAGAAGCTTATGTCATGAAGATCTTAATTATAAGCAACATCCACACATACCAAGATCATATTGCAACTTACTGGCTGAAATTGTGAACACTCGAGAGCTCATGTCTGACAAGATCTTGATTTGACTTGGTATGTATGCCTATATCATCAAGATCTTGGGTACGTTCAATCATAAGCAATATTCATACATATTAACAAGGTGATCTTGCATCTGATTGGCTGAGCTTATGAATACATTAGAGGCCATATTTCTAATCAGATTTGATATGTTAGCTTGTATCATGAAGATCTCATTTGAGTTGTGAACAATTTAAAGGCTACACCCCCAAAGGAGGTTAACAAGGGGAAATCTGCCTATCAAATAAAACTGAGATGACAAGAACTTAATTCATGCATCTGAGATGTTGACCATCTTATCACAAATGTCCATCTAGAAAAGCTTACTGGAAGAGAGAAAACGGTTAATAACCAGCAACACTTTATACCATACATGTTTATCCCCTTTACTCTGAATGTAAATTGTCTACATCAGGTCCTCAGCTATATCAAGCTAAGCATGTCAGCTGTTTTTATTGCTGCCTGTTGCGAATACTTTCAGTTAATATACAAGATAATACGGCTAATTAAAGCAGTTTCAAGCTCTGACAGTCATCTATTCAAGCACCTATTCTGAATATGGGTAAAACATTCCTTACTTTCCAATGTCTGAATCTTTTAATTTTTGTTGTCTTTAAAATAAAGATGTTAGGTGTCAAGAAATTAATTATTCTGTTGAACAGGATTGCAAAATTTTCAAAAATATGGTGTTGGAAAAATTGGGAGGATCTAGGTGTTTAGCTCAGTGGTGGTATACAAGATCATCACATTCTTCCATTGGGTCATTCCTCTTATTGGGGTCTTGCCTTTTCATATATCAAAAGCTCATCACGGGGACATGTTATGTGTTTCTTAAAACAGTTCTTGGTTCATTTGTTCTGTTTGATGAGATAGTTTTACGAAATTTTGTTTACTGTGTATAAATGGAAAATAAAACTTAGTACAAAATACATAAGATTTATTATATACAAGAAAATAACAAATCTAAGTTCTGCATTTCATTTTGAACTTTTTTTATCTGTTGGCTTCAGTGGTATGTTTCCTGAAATAAAAAAAAAAGATGCAGAAACTTAATCTAAAACAATGCGAAGGTGGGGAGGGATTAACAAAGTTACAATTTTTACGAATCTGTTGGTGGAAAATAAACTCGGCTAAAAATATAAATATTAACAAAGCATTGAGTAACAAATTCACCCAGACTGTGTCTAGTCCTAAGGGTGAGAAGAAGGCACCAATAGATTTCCCCTTAACACATAAGCAATTCCATGATCCTAGAATCAAAAATGCTTGAGAAAAGAAGAAACAAAAATTTAAGCAAAGTCAGTAAAGTTTAAAATATGGGATATAATGACCAACTTGTACAATGTGGGAATAAAACTCAAAATAACTTCAGCCAAATTTCATGATTATGTGTGGATAGACTGTACCATAGTATGCCCCAGACCTATGTGGCTGTCAGCTACATGCAAACACTTCACCTCAGCCAGCGAAATGTAGGCCAGTGACACTAGTAAATATCTATAATTTAATGCTTCTACCTGAACAGCAAAAAAACAAAAAATTTAACCAAAGTCAGTACAGCTTGAAATAGGTTACACTGACCAACATTTGTGATGAAGGCATAACACTCATCAAGATGCATCCCCTCACCAAGTTTCATGGTTTCAGGTATAACATTATGCATACAGGATGCAAAACAAAACCATGAGGTCATGAAATATAAAGTAAAACTGTGAAATATAGGTTACTGTATCATAAGGGTGTGGTACTAACTGAAGTGCGTACAATCATCCAGTTTGATCCTTCAAGTATGAACATAGTTTAAGAAAGTAAATAAAATTTTACCTGTTGAGTCGAACATGAAATATGAGTCACAGTGACTTACAGTGCGAGGAGGAAGTAGTATCTGTCGAGATGCACCCCATCACTAGGTTTCATGATTCCATACGTATACATGGTGCAAAAAAACACTGAACAACACAGTCTTAACCAAGAATGTATAAAATTAACCCCCTTTCTTGGGGATAGGTGCTATGAAATACATTCCAAACTAGTGCCAAGAACCAAGGAAGAAAGGATGGTTGAAATGCAGTACATATGCAGACACTAACACCAGGGGTAGTAGTTTAACTCTCTCAAGTTAGTCGATGAAAATAGTTGTACTGATTAACAAGATTGTACTTGGGGAATAGGAGTCTTGTATTTGAAGATGTTAATGATTGTTTTACTATCATGGATTGAGTTGAGCTGGTATTTACAATCATACAACCACTATTACAGTTTTCAAATTTTTTCAAATAAAAGTCATCACAAGTCTGTACATGCTGAGTTCTCAATAGGCACGTACCCTCGGGTTTTGATGCATGGAATTTAAAAATGACCCATTTGACGCATTGAAAATTCAACTTGTGCATCTTCTGATGCACATAGATTGGGCTGGAACATCGATCTTAATTACCTTTGATTGGCTTCCAGCTTAGTTTCTTACTAAGAGTATGCTGTCCGTAACAAATGTACTGTAGGAGGCACTGATTGACGTCTGCTCGACAATAGTCTAGACCTTGACGGCCAATACTATCACACGAATGGAAGATATACATGAAATGGGTGGAGCTAACTGAAGTTGGGCTTAGATTCACCCAACCTGGGTTGGATTGTTTTGAGATTACGTTTTAAGTTTATGATAGAGGAAGAGGAAACAATAATGACATGAATGGACTGCCTTTAGATCAAATATCAGCATTGGTATGTTTGGATATCAAATTATAATCAACTGGTCAGAACTGGAGCATATTATGGCAGCTTGCAAAGCAGATTGTCAATGGAAGTGGACCAACTTTAATTGTTTTATTGGCAAGGTGCTTCATTTAGCAGGATATTTAAAAGTTCGGAATCATTTATGACTTCACTGGATTAATTTCTGATAAAATATCAGCATTTGTTTGATTGAGCTTTAAATTATAATCAGTTAGACAAAACGAGAATATATGGCTTCTCACTAAGCTAGTTTTCGGCGTGGGATTGTTTTATTGGCAATTAATTTGCTTAAATCGGAAAACTTTTAAAACCTCAAACATTTTATTTTATGGGTCAGTCATAAAAAAACTGAATGGACATAACACTAAGTGCATACATCTGAACTTTAAAATCACAATGCTGCAAAGAAGTATATTTTCTTTTCTGTCTTGGTAATGACCTGGCGGTGATGAATTTTCTGACCCTGAGACTCCAAAGAAACAGAAAGATAGTGTCACCTCTGGGGAGAAGAAAAAGGGACAATCTCCGAAATTTGTTAGAAAATTTAACGAGTGAAAAAGTGAACTGACAATTCTGCAATGTACATCCTTGATATCTGAATAATATATAACCTTCATAGCTGTATGGATATATTTTTGCATATAAAATGATTTGAGCAGTTAACAGAATATGTTGAAAAGTTGAAAATACAATAAAGTATAAAATAATCCTGTTTTATCAGGGATCGCGCTAGGCTTCGCCAATGTCGCAAACTGTGATTTTTTTTCCTTATTGCTGATAAAATATACCATCTGGCGATCTTTTTGGTGACAACATTATTGGCTGTTAAAAATTGCATATACAGTCTTGGGTTTGGAGTTAAGAAATTCAAAGGCACCATGACAGGAAGCTGCAAACTTGAATACAAAACTGCACTCAAATCTATTGTTACATAAACAAATTCTTTGTTCAGATTGACAAATCACCCTAACACAGCATTGTTTTATCATTATCGGCTTGTGCTGATGTTTGGCCTTAGTACTCTGTGCTGTAATAGAACCCAAATAGTCATGCTACCTGACTAGCTCCAATCGACCACCTCTGAAATCGGGAATGGGAATGACTACAATCTAAAAAAAATGTACCAGAAAAAATAGTTTTGCTGAAACTTCAAAGAAAACTGATTACCTTTGAAGCATTGATTGTTCTATATCTATCTATCTATATCTATCTATCTCTCTCTCTCTCTCTCTCTCTCTCTATATATATATATATATATATATATATATATATATATATATACACACTAAGCAAATGAAGACAAAAAAATCTGTCTCCATCAATTTTTTATAATTATTTGATTTTGTAGCAGCAATAACAAATGGGCATTTGTTTGGTCCTTCAAAGAGCACCTTTAGCGGCATCTTCAATATACATGAATCTTCATCAAAGCAAGCCAATGACCTTTGATCACAGATAAGTCGGCAACAAACTTAAAGCATTGTTTCATTTTTCATAGTGACTGGAACATTTATTGTGCCGTGAGAGTTTCCTGTTTGCAACAAAAAAGTTCATTCTTATGATCGCTACCAATGGCAGTTTAAAACCCCAATTAAAGTGAATATTTTCAAACAACAGCTATCTGGCCATTGAGTTAAATGAAGGTGGCACATCTTGCAAGAATGTTGAGATAAACGGACAGTAGTGTATTATGAAAATTGCGACATTTTTTGAAAATTGGCGACAAAATATTGAGGTTGGCGATTTTTTGGCAACAATTTTTTACAGCAAGCACCATCCCTGTTTATATACAAAATATACACACTGTAACATATAGTTAGAAAGGGAAACACTTTTACAAAAATGAGATTGTACATTTTTTACAAAATACTGTACAGGTTTTTCTCATTATTCAGCACAAGATAATAAATCTTAACCATCATTTGTTTCCACCAATTACGAGGAATCACAGCTATGGGCTCATGACTGTCCACAAGAATTGACTCCTGAGATTTTAGTTTTGACTCTTGAAATTTTAATTTCAACTCCTGAGATTTTGGGGTCAAGGGTCAACTGACTCTTCAGTTTGGAAATCTATTAAGAACCCTGTGTACATGTAGAAAAATTGTGCAGATACATTGCAAAAGGAAATTTTTATAGTAAATTATGTTCCTCAGATAATACTTGCTCAATCACATTAATGATATGAATGTAAGCTCTTGCAACTTCCCGAATCCAGCCATCCAAAAAGATGAAAAATGTCTTTTCTGTCATACATACAAAGGGCAATCCCCTTGCCAATTATCTCCCCTTGATGTCATCATCAGATGTCACCTGTTTTAAGCCAAGCGATAATTCAGTAAGTATGCTTGCATGGTAAGGAGGTAGGCAGGTGTTAAAGTAATGTGACTGGGTTTTTGGAGAAACCTAATTTATTTTAAAATTTTCTTTCTCTTGCAAATATGTTTCCCAACCACATTAAGAGAATAGGCAATAGGAGGCGACGATGCTGAGTATCCAACCCAGGCATCCTTCGAGGGAAGAAAGGCTGGATTCCCTATATGAAAGAAAACCTGCTCTTTTAACATGGATGCAGCACAGCTGACAGACACATTGCCAGTGACAATTATTATTGATCAAGATGAGACCTACTCAACTCTTTTAACATGGACGCAGCACACCTGACAGACACATTGCCAATGACAATTATTACTGATCAAGATGAGACCTACTAAACTCTTTTAACATGGACGCAGCACAGCTGACAGACACATTGCCAGTGACAATTATTCCTGATCAAGATGAGACCTACTAAACTCTCAAGACCAAAAAAATTTGTGGGTCAATTCAGCAAAAGCACTCATAGTGCCCAAAATGAAGACCGTGCTGACATTAGCAGATAACTGGGCCACAGTCACTGGACCTAAAAGATTCAATTCTCGTCTCTGCAAAGTTAGATACCTGAAATAAAAACTTGAGAAAGCTGACTGTGCATGCTTGTGAACAGCTTCTATTATGTCTCATCTCACAACACTGGGTCTGAATACAAGGCTCTGGGAGATTGCTCTAATTTTATGGGTTGAATCTTCATGAAGCAACTCTGATCTCTTGAAACTAAAGAGCAGACTTAACCTATGACCACGATGCTAAGGCTTGCGGCACAATATCTTCCTCACCAGGAGGAATAGTTGTTTTCTTTTTCCCCAAATTATCTCTAAGCACTTTGGGGAATGTTTGAAAGCATGGACAAGATCTTGCAAGGATTCTTCTCTAGACATATCTATTGAAGAGAGGGAGCATATAATGACTCAGACTGCCACTTGGTGATAAAGCCTGGCTGTGTTATCAGGGCAATTGAACCATCCAATTGGAACTGAAAAAAGTTCAGGTCCACTGAATGCACATGTAACTCACTCACCCTCCTAAGGCTATCAAAAATAAGATCTGCATGATAGTAGCTTCATCAGATACTGGCTAATGGCTTGAATTTGTCTAATTGAGCCATGTCAGGCCCCATATGAGATTCGGTTTCGGAAACAGAATGAGAGACTTTGGTCTATTTAAGTCGAAATTGGCTAAAAGTTCTGATAGATCTTTATCATGACTGATGTCTCATCTGCCATGAATTCAGAATGTATCGGATATCATGGAATGGTAGCCTTTGATGGTAACTACTATGAATTCGGAATGTATCGGATATCATGGAATGGTAGCCTTTGATGGTAACTGTCATGAATTCAGAATGTATCGGATATCATGGAATGGTAGCCTTTGATGGTAACTGCCATGAATTCAGAATGTATTGGATATCATGGAATGGTAGCCTTTGATGGTAACTGGGAACAATTTTTCTCTTCATAAAACCAGGGAAAAAATTCCACCAGCTGTGGGATTAAGGCACTCAAAGGGATGATATAATTGTCTTGGCACCAGTCCTAAAATATACGCCTCTTTCCCTAATAAATCTTCAAAGTGTAGGGCCTTCTTGCTCACAAGATTTTCTCCATCGCTGAAGTCTTGAATTCTTTACTCCACGGGGCACTCCTAACAAGAGCCACGAGTGAAGGAGTCACTCAGGAGAGGAATGGAGTACCTCTGACTGAAACTGTTTGAGACAATTCTGCTTCGCTGTGTAGATCACCAGATCAAGTAGATCTTTGACTCTGGACTTGTCCCATGTGAGACGAGTGATCTGAACTAGTTTGCAATTTTCACCCCTCAATTTCTGAACTATTTTTGGTACTAAGACCATGGCTGCATGGGCAAAAGCCAAGAAACAGTCCCAACTAACTGCAAGTTCATCCACGGCCAAAAGTGCTGGGTCCAGGACTGGGAAGACAAAGGTGGGCAGAAAGTTGATCACTAGCTGCCCCAAAATGTCACAAATTTGATGAAAGACTGATTGGTAAATGGACCATTCAGTATAAATGGTGTGACCCCTTCTTGACAAAGAATTGGCCAGGACACTGAGTCTGCTGGGAATCTAATTTGTACAGTGATGTGGAGTTGGGAGCACCAATGCAGAAACTGTCAAACTAGAATACGCAGGTCTGGTGATTTGTTTCCTCCTTGCTTAAGTAAGTAGGTCACCACCACTAAGTTGTCTGACATAATAAAGACAAACTTCCTGCAGACTTGGTCTTTCCAGAAATGAAAGGCATTTATTACAGCCTTCATTTCAAGAAAGTTGATGCAGACAGTCTCGAAGCCCATCAACAGGTGTCCCAACCATATATAATGTCCAGTTGGGGCTTTTCCAGAGGAATCCCTGTCATGAACCAACTGTAGTTGTGCCACTGATTCTGCAATGATATAATCTCACCTGGCAATGAATAATCAAACAAGTTGCAAAACTCTCACTGTGAACTACTTCTTGGAAGAAGACTCAATAAGATTAATGATACACATCACTCAACATGAGGTAGTTGTAGTATGAGATCCTGATTGGTTATAAATTCCATACAGTGGTTGGACTTTTCCCAGTTCACTAGAAAACTGAGATGACTTAAAAGGGGTAAGAGATCATACCTGCCCTTCACAAAAATAGAACTTACAATGTATTTCTGGAACATGTCCAGATACGCTGATGATGCCTTGGGTAAAGTAGACAGGGACAGCGTGATGATGCAGTTCATAATCTTGGTGAAAGCCAATGTACTAATGCTTAAACTGAATGAGAGAGCTCTAAATTGATAAACAGTTCCAAGGGCAGCAAACAGAAAAAATGTCCATGATGCTAAATGTACAGAGATGTTGGAGTATGCATCAATTAAAGTCAAGACTGAAGGCAAACTGATTGAGCTGTCTCCATCTTTAACTCTGGTTGAAATATATACCGACTGAGTGGGCTCAGGTCAATAATCAACTTGAACTTGTCAAATGCTTTTTGTACAAAGAAGAACCTTAAAACAGAACCCGGGAGATTGTGGTTTATCTTCAATGCCCACTTGTTGATTAGCAACCAGATCCCCTGCTGCATGATTTTGACCTTCTCTGGCTGTGACAAGACTTCCATAATTAGCAGAGGGGACAAGAGAGGAAGGGATTGGATAAATGAAATCTGAAATGACTTGGATCACCCACTCATTTTGCAGAAATAGAGCAATCCAAGAATTTAAGTGCAGGAGTCTGGTGTCTACCAGTAAGCTGTCTGCAGCTGGTCAGGGTAGTATGCCAATGACAGGAGTTAAGAGGCTGGGTGCGATAAACATTGTTACCTGCTCCACTAATGAGGCTGCTTCCTAAATTAAGTGAGCTGCTGCTTCCTGACACTGAATTTGGATTGTGACTGGTTCTGTATTTGTCCAGAGAATAATCTGTTTTCTCTTTGATACCAATCGTCTCTCGTTTGGGATTAAGACTGAATGAATCTAATTGGCCATGATAGCTGTACTGCAAGCTGGAGGGGCAGTTCTTTCCTGCCTGTCTCTTCACTTCCCTATCTTGCCTCCAAAGAGCAGTGGTGACCCGAAATGTGGCATCCTCAATGTCAGGGCATGGTGTGGTTTGAGAGCTGCATCTCACCATATTAGGTCAAGCAGTCATGTTATCCACCATGGAATGATGTTCTTCTCTGTTAATGACTCTGGTAATTCAAGCTGTGGACTCCCATCCATGGTCATTACATGATTTCTGTGCGCGCCAGAAAATCTCTAATGATGCAGGATCTGATATCAAGGTATTGGCAACAATGTTCCAAACCAGCTTTGATATTGTGTGGAAAACATTTTTCTCTACATTGTTGAAAGTAGGAGGAGTTATATTTATGGCTGCAAAATTCTTATCAAGGGCAGGAAGCTCTATCTGAAAACAGCTGAGTGCACTGTGTGCCAGTGTGAAGAAAAGGCCAGACATAGCTGGTTGCTGAAAAGAAAGCCTTAGAATTGCCCAAAATCACTAATTTTACCGGAGTGCAGTCAGTGATTTCATTGAATTTTACAGACTGTGGTAGAAGATGAACAGAAGGACAATCTCCTCCTCTACTAAGTCTACAGAGGCTTTGACCTTATTGGTCTGCAAGGTGACAGGGAGTGGAGGGCATTTTGAGGCTGGCTACACCCAATAATTATCCTCCACCTCATCCCTGAAGCTAATCTCGATCCTCTCCATGGTTTGGTCGAAGCAGGATAGACCCAACAACACCCCCCACAAAGTAGGACAGACCCAACAACACCCCCCACAAAGCTCACTGGGTCGAAGTAGGATAGACTCAACAACACCCCCCACAAAGCTCACAACTGATTCAGTTCTAGGATGTATGCTGGCTGTTTTGTGTAAAATCAAACACCACATCTTCAGATAAAATCTCATGAACATTGCATGTCCCTGAAGAGATGTATTCAGTACAAGTGAGGCACGAGTGTTCCTGGTGAGCTGTAAATGTCTTGCATATGGGACATTTAGTTAGCAACAAAGATTGTTAATAATCTAAGCACAAAAACACGATAGTATGTTGCCAAAGCAACACCTGTTATCAACAGAGTGAGTGAGAATATCTAGAAAGGACAAAATTAATGTGAACAACATGCAACAACAATACTTCCCTTGAAGCACAGTCCAAAATAGTGACAATTGAAAATGTAACAAATTCTCATAAAAATTGGAGAAGAAAAAAATTTTAAAAACATATAACACCTACAGTAGATACATTTTTATTTACAAAATATAAAAATTTCATAAAGATGAATGGTTGAAATTCAGGAGTATACTGAAGTGGATTTGGGAAGTTTCTGCACAGTGTTTAGGGACAAACAGCGAAAGCTCATAGGTGTCAACTTGTACGGTTTACCCGTAATTTGCACGGTTTTTTCTTTTTTCATCAGTGTACGGCCATACGTTGTTTTGTACAAAATTTTAAAATTTTTGTAATGATTTTTTTTTTTCGTTTTGTGTGCATCTGGGACTGTGGGCATAATTTTTTTTTAGAACGAGAATTCAATGAAATCAGGGTGGCCCAAAACAATCAATCAAATCATAATCAAAACCGTGCTTTTATTAGATAATGAAACGAGTTTCATTCATGGTTCAACTCCTGTGTGTAAAGATCTTGTCGTTTATTGCTCTGAAATTTGACACTCACTCAGATTTCTAATATTGACTAACTACCTTTGTAGTAAGTATGTTTTCTTATTTTATACATTATTATTTTATTATTTATACTTATTACTATCAAATGCATAAAGTTTACATCAATTTTCAAACTTTGCATAGTGTGGCAGTCATGTTGGTGTAACCATAATTCGTCCGACTTTTCTGTGTGGAGATAAAGTCGATTTATTAAATTTTTAACAATATACTAATTAAAAATAAACAGTCTGCTGAATTTAGCACCAGCATTTTAACCCCATGTTGTCATAGTTTTGAATTAAGTTTGTCAGATACATAATGCAAAGATGCATTGCCATAATGACAGAAGTAGTACAGATACCGAGTGACATTGTTCTCGTGGCTCGAAAATATGTAACACTGCCAATTTATATCAAGTTCGTGACCAAAATCGGCACACCATATAGCAAATTCATAGCTTTTCAAACACCAGATACGCATTTTTAATAGAAACGATCAACAGCTTACGAGGTATAAACTTCTGCTACTTTGTCAATTTTTTTTATTTCTAGATTTCTATTTTTGGATAGCTCCTGGTGTAATATCTTGGGGTTCATGGGAAAAATATAAATTCATAACACATTTGTAATCGAGAGATCTTCCTATATCACATATCAAATCTAAATTTTTGATTTTTTTTTAATCTTTCATATAGTTGAAATATTCCATTCATCAAATGGCTGAGCCTAACTCAAAGAAACGCAACCTTGAAGACACTGACGGAGGTCATGGCAAGGTTCAGACTGGATTAAAGTCTTCCCTGGCATTGTAGATATATCCAAGTTAGGATCTTCCCATGCTTTTTGTAAAATATGCAGTAAAGACAATAAAGTGGTGGCATTGGGCATATATGATCTGGAGGTACACTTCAAGACAAAACTGCATGAAAGAAATTTTGAAATGAAGAAGGGAGCATCCTTCAAAACCTTCTTTGCTCAAAAAAAGCAGGAAGATGAAAATATTATAAGTAAAAAGGATAACTAAAGTTTCAGAAATGTAAATAATTATGTAAATATGTGTAAAAATACTATGTGTGTAACATTTGTTGTTTTAAATCTGTCGATCTTATATAATCTATGAATACATTTTTTCATTAAGTTTTTTTGGTCTTTGTAAGGTTTTTATTGGCATGGCGTACAGGTTTTCATCTCAAGGGGTTGACACCTATGAAAGCTTAAAAACTAGCAGTGACAGGAGAAGGAAATGAACTAGGGTTATTGCCCTTTGTCTATATGATATACACAGAAAAGTTGCGGGGTTTTTTTGTCTTTTTTGGAGGGCTGGATTCAGAGGGTAGCAAGCTTATATTCCTACTGTTAATATGATCGAGAAACATATTTGAAAGAGAAAGTAATTTTGTGTAGCACTGCATCATAAGGAACATCACAACTCCAGTGGGGCATTTACCTATCTGGAAGTATGCTGTAGATGCTTATAGGGTACATTTTTACATTCTAACAATCAGACAGCTTGCATATGTGAAGGAATTCTTGCTTTCATGGATTGTATGTGGCCAGTACGATTTATCGCATAACCTGATATGGGTCATGCTGAACCCACAAATTCCATATCGTGTCAGTAACAGACTAAATAAATAATAACTGTGCCATGAGTGGGAACTCTTCTTTATGAGTCATCCAAAATAAATTCCATTCAGTCAAAAGATAAGTTAATCCAATGGCTGTTTGTATTTATTTATTTTTTGACTGTTTAATGGGAATGGTTTGTGGTTTAATGGTTTAATGGGAATGATTAACAAACCACACAGTATATTTCATCTGAAGAATGTGAAAGTTTAACAAGGAGGGAAAGTTTATACCTGGAGGTGCCACAAAGTAGTCTTCTACTGTCTGGGATGCATTCTGAAGTATGTCTTTTAAACAGTTACCGTCTGTCACTTTATCCTCCCTGAGATATACTGACCTGGAAAGCACATTAATTATTGTTACATGAAAAAGAAATACATTAGGATTCTCATTCTAGACCAAAACCAAGACTAAGGGATTTTCATACTCTGAAGTTTGCATGGTCACACCATTTTATAATGAAAAATGTCTTGAATGTAAGGCCCAAACATTGGATTAAATATGACCATGAATTAATAAGAAAAGGTACATTAAGTTATGTAAAATGGCTTGAATGTAAGGACCAAACATTGAATTAAACACGACCGTAAATTAAAAAGAAAAGGTACATTAAGTTATATAAAATGGCTTGAATGTAAGGACCAAACACTGAATTAAAAACGACTGTAAATTAAAAAGAAAAGGTACATTAAGTTATATAAAATGGCTCGTTAAACTTACAGTAATGATATATTCAATAGCATTAATCCAAAACACAACTTAAGGTAGTCAATTATTAATATGCAGTAGTCAATTATTAATATGCAGTAGTCAATTATTAATATGCAATACACAATTCAAACATTTGCAATGATACACAAATGGTCTATGAAACGTCTCTGTTCAGTTGTTGCAGCCTTCTCTCAAGTTCCCTTTCAAGCTCAGTTAGAGAATTTTGCTTTTCTTCTGCCCCTTATGAAAACTGTTTGCTTTAACAACAAAATCTATCTTTCCATTTCTGTAATTTGAAAACAAATTATCAATAATCAAAATATTGTAAAAAAATTTAATTTGTATGTCCATAAATTCATTTGAATTGTGCAAGATAAAAGCAACAACTAATGATGTCGTAACCAATACTCTCTCATGTATTTACAAAAGATTAAAAAAATCGAGGAATGCACTACATTAAAAAATTTTGTGAAAAAACTCACACAATGACGTCATATTACCTGCATGAAAAATCAGCAATAGTTAATTTATGATGTAAATCATTCAAACTGTATTAGCCTAGGCTCAGCGCTGTCAGATTACTTCATTGCTGATAATATCTTCTGAATCGGATGGCATTTTGTTTGGCAAAATTTCAAACATACAGAGATATGTACATTTTAAGTTATAACTTATTTTGCTTTTTTTGCTAATTTTTTTACTGCAAAGAAAAACAGTCTCTCAACAGTTTTATTTGCCCTAAACTTTAGCATATGATATGGTCTCCAAAATTTGACTAAAAAAAACAATACACAATCATGACAATGACTTGTCACTTATTGACATTTACCTCATTTCAACTGATTGTAACCAAGATTGCCAGTCCCCCTTTTCTAGGCAAAACAAAACTGAAGCTACAAGAACCTTGCATTTTCACAAACGCAGTAACATCAAATCAACTCTAATGTCTAATGAAAAAATTTTCCCACAATGAAGACCAAGACTCCAACTATGCTCACCAATGACAGTTCATGTGATTTAATGGCCACTGATGTTGCAAATTATCTCGTGTGATTTCATAATGTTAATAATGTACACTGATCCATATCCAAAACTCAGCTGATTCCATACCTCTACACTGAAAGAGTCCACGGATTCTTATGAGGTGTGCCGATTGGTATACTGACTTCCATTTCCTGTTTCGAGTGAGCTCTTTCTTTATCGTTTGATAAACAAAAAAAGATCTCTTATTAACTGTCACAATAAAACTGACATCACCAATGAAAACAATTAAGAAAAGGACTTTTTAACAAATTTTTCTTTTTTAAAGTAAGCACTATTTCTGGCCTTAGTAAGATTGATAAAAAGCGTATTTCCAATTTGTAAGGACCAGTACAAACCATGGGTTGTGATGAAATATGAGACACAACACTGATGCAAATGAGAAGGGCCCAATAAATAGGACACAAGGGAACTTGGGGAGGGGGCCTATTCTTGGATAGCTGGAGAGGGGCCCTATTCTTGGATAGCTGGAGAGGGGACCTATTCTTGGATAGCTGGAGAAAACACTGCCATTACTAGGAATGTTTCATCTCTGCTAAACATGTGCAAAATCTGATAACCATTTCGTTTATGAAAGCAGAAAATGTAGCTGCTTCATAAAAATTTCAACAATTTACCCAAAATCTGGACTTCTGAAATTGTCCTGAACCTTGCTGGTAATAGTTTCAATAAAAATACATTATATACTTAAGCGTGAAATATAGAGACTTATTATCAAAATAATTTTCATATTTTTTTCATCCTATCTTTTCACATGTGAAAAATATATCCTTATATTTTCACATGAAAAAATATATCCTTATATTTGCACGTGGAAAATATAAGATTTCCCATTGTGCCACGTGATTTTGATTGTGTGTGCCCACAAAAGTTGTACCTGCAGTAACAAAAACATGTACTTTGTGAGCTAGAACAAATAAATAAAAACTGCCTTACTTTGCAGACATGGAAATTAATCAATGATAAAGAAATCTGACCAGATGTCGTTTGCATCCCTCTGAAGTTATCTACCCTTCCTTCACAACAACAATAAACCTGCTGTAATGCATTGCTGAATCAGACTTGCTTTGTTTTCAGACAGGGTCGAAAGTTTACAAAATGACAAAAATGTAATTTAGTATAACAGATTAGGTCACCCAAATCCAACTGCTTTCTTATGTTACATCTATTTATATGTTGAGCCTATTCAAATGAGGTGAATTTATGAAAAAGGGCTGGGGGTGGGTGTATTACACCAAAGAGTGAGTTTAATCTTCTTTAGTTTGATTCAGGATCAACTTGGATATATAATAAAAAGAAAATTTTCTTTTCCAAAATTAATACCTGATATATTTCATCTTGTGGTATCAAAAACAATATAGTTTAACTCGTGTTACTGCCACTCATTAAAATATCACGTTTTTGGTACCACTCAATGAAACATATCCGGTATTAACATAGGAGAAAATATATTCTATATATAGTCAGGGATATTCCATTTAAACATACATGGTATCCAATGAAGTCAGTTTTTTAAAAATATATGCCAGGGTACTTAGATTTCACAGAGTTCATATTACAATGATAAGAAAATTCTAAATTGCATCTATGGGTGAGTACCCCACATTAAAAATGCCTTCCCTGGGTGCCATGGATGTTTTACTGGATCAGCGCTCATTGGATGGTGATGAAATTTATTTTAAATAAGAAAGTGATACCAGCAGTGCTAGGGTTGACAACGAAATACAGGAACAGTTAGCTGACTGGAAACACACATATTTTCTTTTTGGCCTAATAAAACAACACTAATACTGGGAATATGCCAAATCTTCTAATGTACTTAACATCCTACAGTAAAGCCAATAATTAAAACAATTAAAATTTAGTGAGGGTTCTTATTCTTGAATCAGAGTATTGCTGAGTTTTTTAGCTGCTAACTCTAATTGCTGTCTCAAATCAAATACATTACAGTGGTTCACATCTCCTATGGCATTATAACTCATTTCATTACTTATCACACATTGTTTTGAACATGTTATAACAGTGTGTAGCCAGTGTTACATTGAGCATAAATGTTATATCTGTTTTATGTGTAGTCTTGCTTTTATGAATTAACAGTGTAGTATAATACATTTGTGGAGATTGTCTCGTGTAGCATGTATCAGTGGAGTGAGTGAAAGTATGTGTTCACCATGATAGCATGTGCATTGCATGCTGGTGCACATTACTAACCCTACCATATCCTTTCTCTTAACACAGTCTATCAAAAGTCTTCAATGGGAGCAGTTTCAAAACTCTCTCCAGTTTTAAATGCAAACCTATGTTAGTAAATAAATCTATCATCACATGGGAATGAATTGTCATTATTCAACACCTGGTCTACATGTGAAAGGTGCAAATCAATTCCTTGTGAGTCTTGAGACTCAAGAAACACAAAGTCACTGTAGAAAATTTTTTCCAACATTATGTCTTCTAGTTTTATCTTCAATTCTTAAAAACTTGTCTCTGCTCTTTTGAAAATAAGATCAAAGTAAGTAGAGATAATTATAAATTGCAAACATACATGATAATCGGGAAAAGCAGATTGAAACACAAAAATGTCACCAGTTTACAAACATAAGGCTCATTATGAAATTTATGCAAATCTAAATTGTAAAGTGCCTTCCAACTGTACTTTATGTGTTTTGGTTAAAATGCCCAGAGCATGATTCAACTTCTTTTAAATATCTATCTTCCAAAATAGATCTTATCCATGGCCACACCTATTCTCTAGCACAGAGTCTAGTGGTTCTACTCCCTCTGTGTCCACCATGTGAAGCTGGTTGGCATATTCAACTGCTTTGTAGAGACGCTCAACCCCAGCCTGGTTGTTGAACTTCACTAGGGACAGCCGTTCAAGGTGATTTACCAGGGCCTCATCTAGCTCAGGGACCTAAAGATTTAAAAAGGCAAATCAATAAGCCACATAATTTACTTAATGGAACTAACAGTGGTCTGGTGTGTATCACTGGTCTTCTAGTTTCCTGTTTCACAGCTGTAATATCACTCTTGAGAGAAAAAAATCACACAGAGGTTAAAACCATCTCACGATCTTAGTACTCTAGTTTGATTTCACACAGAATAATGGACTTCTTCTGCAAAGATTTTTATCCTGGTTATATCATCAATCAAAAAACAATGCATTCTAAATGTTTTCACAACAGGCTGACAAACATACAACATATATCCGTAAAATTAAGATTCATATTCATTATTGTTGTACCTCATTTACCACAAAATCTGACCACTCAAACTCTAAATCTAAGTCAAAAATATTCTGATGATTTAACATTTTATTTAATTTCTAGATCACCTTCCAAAACAAGAGTTGCATTTAACACACAAATTGGCAAGTTAAGTTAAAAAATACAATGTCCTTGACTCAGCTTAAGATTTTTAATCAATATATACATTTTTTTTAGAAAGTCAAAGAATTTTTCTGACTTTACAAAATTTCAGTTCTGAATATTATGTCAAAGAATAAACAAAGTACCTTTGGAAGCTTCTCTTTGTCTATTGGAACCCATGTTGGCTCCTCAGGAACCTGTTTAAGGTAAAGAGCACATTTAAAGAAATAATATCTCTGCCTAAAGGTTTACATAAAATCCTTCCAGTGTTTTAAAACTGTTTTTGAGGAGATTAGTCATACTTCCAAAGCAAATTGCAAAATCAACCAACCAGTGTATTCAATCAATCAATCAATCAATCAATCAAACAGTTAATCAATTTATCAATAATGTATTCATGACATCTTTATTTATTTCAATTTATCTCCTGGTATCTTTCTTCCTCTCATTCTTATATATCTCCGGGCTTGAAATTAACAGCAAGCTATCAATTTTGGTAGTTGCAGTTTTTGATTTGCTAGTGTAAAAAGTATACACTAGCTGGCAATATATTGCTAGTTCTAGTTATACAGTTAAACTTGCTTTGAAAGACCACCCCTTCTGCCAACAAAAATCAATCTCTTAGAAACAGGTGGTCTCTCATAACAGGTTTTTGCAAAGGCCAGTTTCCAAGGTCTAAATTCAGCACAATTTAAGAGTGAAAAATAACCACAATCACTTTACATGTACAATATTTTTTACTCAAGATTCCTTTTAAAACACTGCATGTATTCATCTGAAAATAATTTTAATTAGCAATACAGATACACACTATCATAAAACATGAATGCATTTATATTTCAAGATCACATGTACATGTATTAGTATATGAATTGAAAAATGAACTAAGGAAATATTCCTCCAGTATTAGAATTCTTCTCTTTTTCACTGGATGCTCTGCAATTGTAGTTAAGGTATTAGTGTCAGCAGTGATCAAGTGTAATAACGACTGTTAAGGTTTCATCAGGCTTTGGGGAAATATGATATATATACCGATATATATAGATATATGTACCAGTGAATGAAACTGAAAGACATAATTTAACTCATCCAGAAACAAAATAAATTTACTTAATGACAAAAGTCAAAGGCCTGATTCACTGACTACGTAATGACAGTAACTCAATAAACAAAGGTTGCAACCATCTGCACCATGGTAAACTTATAATGACTTGGTGTGTTGGTTGTAATCACTGTAACATCAAATAAGGAAATAAAAAACACAACCCTTTAACAATGACAATCAAATCTAGAAAACAATTCTCACTTACTAATATTAAAGACCAAGACCTCGTTCTCCCAAGGCATTAAAGATTATCTCCAAAGACAAATGATGTACTCAACCACTACACCGAAACCCTTTAAAAAGATTTCTTAGTATGACATAGCATTGTGAGGGTTTTCAGAAAAGATAAAGAAACAAGACAACCTATGAAATGATTAAGTATGTCCATGATTAATCCTTCTGATGAAAGAATGGTTAATCATAATAGTTATTCACATGACTTCAGCACTATAATGGCTGTACTTTAGTTTACAGTCTATAACATGACCCGTAAAATTAGGGAAACTGGTATTTCTTAGAACAATCTTTAAAGGTCACCGGCCATACTCCAACATTTTTTTTGCATCAGATTTGCATTACCTGATCAAAAGTAGTTATACTTACACAAAAAGAACAAAAAAATTATCAAGTGTAAAGAAGAAATAATAATTTAATTACTCGAAATAGAAGTATACAATGCTGTTACTTCCCATTAGCTACGATTTCCCACCTACAGAGGACACCAACCAGAAATGACGCACATTTATCACCACAAGACAAAGTACATGCTTCTTGTTGTCAAAAAATAAAACACTATAAATTATGGATAGGGAACATTAAGATGAAACTACTGAAAACAAATTTACTGTTCAGCCTTATATTGATATGCGTGCACGACGCACTAGATTGTGTTGCTTTCAAAACTGTTCCATTGTTTCAATTTATTTTGAAAATTCCCATTAATACACACAAAAAGAAATCAATGTTGGCTTCTCTATGTCGGCCAACTTTATAAAAAGAAAAAGAAATCGGCACACTTAAAAGAATCCAAAGGAACCAAACTTGGCTTCCTTATGTCGGCCGACTTCATAAGAAAAAATTGGCACACTTAAAAGATACCAAAGTCAGTTTCCGGGGTTGGTTTGCTTTGTAATAAAATAACCTTTGTATCTGATATCATGTTGGTAAGTTTAAGCAAGGAGTTTATTGCTCGCTGTCAGCTGTGTTTATTCATCACCCGTGCTTCTATCTGTTTGCCATATGCAATCATATCTGATGTTTGCAGGGCAAATATTATACACAACAATAACTTGCTTTAATAATACTTTTGTAACCCATGCTAGCGAAAAGATTGTCATTTGCACTCACAGTTAATGTATTTTAAAATAATACTTTTTATTTGTGAGATACCGTTGTATAGTTAACCTGGACACAATACAATCCTGGTCAGTTTGCACCTTGTAACTTATCATGCATGAATGGCTTGTGCCTTCAAGCAATCGGATGATATTTTCATCTCTTTTGCGATTTTGTTATTTGACATAAGCGATACACACTACAGTGAGATTGTTTTTGCGATATGGTTGTTCATAGCAGTGTTATTTAGAATAATCTGCACTTTCTAAATATACCATTCTAAGAGGTGATGGTTTCAAAGGATTAAATCAAGGTTAGTGGTATTGAGCTGCTTTTGCAATGTGGTCATTCACAGCAGTGTTGCAATGCATATTTTGCCAAAAGCTTGTGGTTGCTTGTCACATTCTGCAGGTGGGCGCTCATGACAATGCATTTATATAATAAAATTGATCCATGCATTACAATTGTGGCCATAAATGACAGGTGGTTCCTCACAGCAGAGGTCGCTCAAGACATGTTTTACTGCATTTGTTTATTTCACTGACAATGACCTTGGTGATAAACAGTGTCTGAACCAGTTGCTGCATGATTCTCAACAAGTCTTAAGAAATTCTGATCTTGATTCTGTGTAGCATTTGTGTTAGATTCAGAGGACAACATTCCTTACCTTGAAGGCTTATATTTTTCTCTGCTACCAACATAAACACTGCAAAGAACCAATATGTATCAAACAGCAACTGGTTCAAACCATTTATCATAATGTAAAAAGATTATGTTGTAATCTTGCAAAATAAATATGTTTAATTCATACAACTTTACCAATACCAGTGCATTTTCTTTTCTCCCGAATCAGTGTTTTCTATTTACAGCATAAGAACTATGTAAAGTTTTGGATAACATGATAATGATTCAATAAATAAATTTTTAAAAATGGAGATAGAAGAGAGAAGAAAAAAGATGGATTGGCTAAGATGAAAATAAAAACAATAAAACAAGATAAAGATTAGTGGTAATCAATCACTGTCTACCTTATAAGGAGAGCCTTATTTGATGCATTAACCAAAAAATACCTCAAATATTTTAAGAAAATAATTTCGGGTTATGTCCGCTTTTTCGTCATTACACCATGTAATTTTGCCACATAACTTGAAAAGAGCACAGCAAAAACTGTAATTAGTTACAATTATGCTGTTAAAAATCATACACGAAAATGTTTTCTTTAATAATTATTGTTGATATCAAAATATATTCAAGCGATATGGCTCATACTGTTGCTTACAGTTGACCTATAAATAATAAATGCACTATATGTAATAAAAAACACATTATTTATTGATAAATTCTAAATAACGGCCCTGTGAATACAAGAATCCTGATTTGTCGATTTTGGTGGGATAATTCTAATTTTATGATGCACGATTCCTAAAGCCAATATTAGTTGGTCTTTTTCACCAAGACATGATTAAGTAATGCACCTTTGAAGAAAAGTACTTTTTCAACTGAAGCGTTTGTCTAAGATTTCTTTTGCTAGATGCAGCAATACTTTTCGTCGCAATCATTGCTGATTATTCCATTAGAGTGTTTTCCCTTGTCAAATAAATCCGTTTGAGCGTAGACGTGAGCTTGATGTTGAATAAAAAACGATCACTGACAGATAAACAAAGAGTTGCAGCAATTATATCTGTAAGCAAGAGATACAAACTGTAATGCATCATTTCTGGAAAACAGCCTCAGAAATAAATGAAATACGTAACTTGCTCTTGGACTATATCGTAGCGTATCTATTTCCTTATGCAGAGTTTCTCGGCACTTCCGGACGAGGTATTCACATGTCATCATGGATAGCGTTGGGAAAGATTGCAAGGAGTTAAAGCATGCTTATGAAAATTGTTTCAATGAATGGTTTTCAGAAGGATTTCTAAAAGGAAAGAAAGACGATCCTTGTTCTGAGCTATTCAGAACATACCAAGAATGCATAAAGGTATTTATGAAGTCTTGTGTGATTGAAGTATAATAGGCCGGTACGTCGTATTTATTAGGCGCTCTGGTAGCAGTCTTTTTACTTTCTTTCTTTCTTCTTTATTGGAATGAAAACAGTGGGGAAAATGCTTTGATTGTTTTAAAGTCTTCTTTGCACTTTGGAATTTGCCTGAAATCACTAAAATATTTATATTTTTCGCCTTGCATTTTGTGTCTCCCCTAGTCCGAGTTTCATCTGACCCTTGCCATCCCATTTTTGACATTTGGACATTTATGTTGGGGTGTAGGGTCAGAGTCCATTCCCTATCGAAAAGTTGGAATTCGCCGACACCATCTGGTGTCGGCATAGGATAGCCGCTTACTAACTGGCCTAGCAAACCTTGACGACCTTTCATCGAGATATACCTGCATGAAATCGATAGGAATATGATTTATTTTCTCACATATTGCGAGTATAGCATTCGTTATATCTGTAATCCGCTGAGAAGACTAGCCGAAACTATAGCGTTCATGAAATTTGACCTGGAACTCGCAATTTGCATTCCGAGTCACATGACTACACAAATCTCGCGACCCACATGTCAGTGACTTCAGAGTTCAAATAGTCACGTGATATCAACATTTAACCATTTCTAATGTTGCTGTAGGAAAACAAGTTGAACATATAAATGAAAGTCATGTAATATTTATAGAAAAATAAAAGAACATAAACTTCTAAAAATATTTATTCTGGAAACAACGACCAGAAATCTGTAATTGTTGCAGCAGCTTGAAAGATAAACAAACAGATTCAACAGGCAGAGAGCACATGTCAACGCGGTAGTCACATGATACAAACAAAATACATCGCTGACACGTGCTTAATACTTGATGAATCTGGTTTTCTCCACCTTGCTGCGATAGTGACAGGTTTCTAGAATGTCCAAATATCAAAAATGGGGTGGCAAGGGTCAGAGGAAACTCGGACTATGTCTCCCCCAACTTCTGATAAAATTCAAATTATGAATATGTTGCTCATTCAGCAAAATTTTATGTGGATGGAGTGTATACTATAAACACCTGTTATTATTACTGGTGACATTTTTTCAGTGTGTGATAATTTAGATAGAAATAGTTACTGGAATAGTGTAACATGTCATAGCACAATAGTTAGCATCAGATTATCCGTATCTTCCCTTTTAAGGTTTTGAAGAAGACGGAATTTACTATTAATGAAAATTTGAATTTAAAAAAATGAAGCTTTTGAATTAATTGCATTTATGTTTCAAGTTTTCTCAAGGTGCTGCATTAATCAATCTTAAGAAAATAGTACATGTTTTAAAAAAATTCAGATAAATTTGAAAGATGTTCCTAACTGCTTCAAATGTAAAGTTTTCTGTGTTCTATGTTATTCCACTGTCATGTTTCTGGATGCAAAATAATCATAAGGCAAGACAAAATGAATTCAAATTCTACATACATTTCTTGACCAGTTTAACTGCAAGATGTACATACTAGGAAAAGAGTAAAGTATTGACATGATACAAAATATGACACTGAATTATTAGCAATGGTGCTTGTACTTTTTACCTCTGTAAAACGTCACATGCAGCGATATCATTTTCGAAAAATAACCATTCGGACAGGGTGAACAGGCGTAATGGCATTCAGTGTTCTTTTCCATGTTATTATTCTTATTCTTGTTCTTGCTGAAAACCAGACATTAAATTTGTTGATCTGAATATAAATGTACATTCCAATATTTAGTTACAGTGGTGCTTAAGCCTGCAGACTGTATAAATCATGTAATCAAGTTTGATGAATCTTTCTATAACAGTATAATCCACAAATTGCTTGCATTTCATCACTGGTAGATATACCCAGAATATTTTGAGATGAAAATTCCAAGGGAACTGCAAGCCCCACCCACCCCAATAAATAATGTTGATGAAGTATTATTATATGTGATTCGTGTTTTAACATATAAATAGAGAGGGATGTATTTAGGAAAGTAACTGTTTCTTAAATTTTGTTTAGCGCATAAAATTACACTCTGCTTAGATGATGTGATATCATGCATGTAGAATCTAGAAATGTTGCGTATATAGTCCATAAATTTAAAAACAATGTATCAGTGTCTGTTTTGTTTTGATTTTGGAGGGGTGGGTGTTTGTTTTTTGTATTAAGCATTAGTGATTTTATTACCCTTTTTCTGATTCTGATGTGTTAATCGGTAACAAAATTAAGAAAAGAGGAGAGAAATATATAATTTTATTATGTCTGTTTTACAAACAAATCATAATTTTGAATGACATTTTAGAACATGTACGAATGCATTATGTTCATAAGAGTTAGGTGTTGAAAAGAGCAGCAATGGTTGATTATATTTATACTATTTGGATATTACATTTCCTTAATTAAAAGATATATACAATTACATTTTGTCTGGAAGTATAATTGTATGCATGTATTGATCAAAACAGTAATACAAAAACTGTTGTCCCTAATGATGACAGCCTCCCTTAAAATTATGCACATTTTACATACAAAAACAAACTGAAAATGAAACAAAGTAAATATAAATGAACATTATTGGTTTCAACACATTCGTATATTTCTTTAATGTGTGCAAACAAGAGTTTTCCTCAATGGAGATTTGAAAACAATACAAAAGGATGACAAAGAAATAAAATGTATAAAACTATTACTGTACACACTCATATATTATAGTTGAATATATCAAACCAGTACATAGTGAGGGAAGTGTAGATAAAAACAACTTTATTTTTGCCTATATGTCATGAATTACTACGTGTTATTAAGCGTCTCTCGGTGCATTGTCTGAAAACAATTTGTCAGCATCCAGGCTCAGTGATGTCATGGTCTATTTTTAGCACAAGGTAGATTTCAGTACAAGTGCCATTGTCAAAATTGGATTCAAAGGCAAATGGTGACTTAGAGTTCAAATATCTTCAATAAAACTGAGTTATGGTATGTGGAAAAAATGTAAGCAACTAATCAACATTGGATGACTAAATGTATTTTGTCAGCCTTAATATGTGTAAGTAGACATTAAAAAAGAACACAAAATTTCAACCTGTTAAGCATGCCTGAGTCTGTACTCTTACAGCTGTTTAATGATAACCTTGATGTTCCTCATCAGTTATATACTGCAGATAATAAAATGTGTCAGACTTTCTATTTTGGGAGCATGAAAAAGACTTGGATTTTTTAAAATATACTGCAGATAATAAAATGTGTCAGACTTTCTATTTTGGGAGCATGAAAAAGACTTGGATTTTTTAAAATAAACTTCCTGCCCCCAAATACCTTGAAAGGAATTATTCATGCTCAGATTTTTAGAAAATGATAACTAATTATATCCATTATATTATTTGAAAAAAAAATTGTCTTCAATTAAACTAAACATTGTATTCTAATTCGAAAGAATATCCCAGAAGAATTCCTGTGTTCATGATTATTTCTTGGTTCCCCTTTGCCAGATGTATGCTGTGCATAATAACCATATCATCCTTTTCTTACATGCATTTGTATGACAATATTTGATGACCTACCTAATTTGCAGTATGCTTTTAGTATTCAATTTTAAATTTCAAATTTTCCTCTTTTCTTCCATCCTAGAAAGCAATTAAAGAGAAGAACCTGAACCTATGGGAATTGCAGAGAGATGTTCTTGGAACAAGTAGTGAGAAGACAGCTCCAGCTTCAAAAAGTTAGGAGGTAACAGTGGATTGTCTGTTCCAACAGTACAGGTCTATAGAACTTCAAGAAAGGCTTGGATGTCTGTGATACTTAACAAAGAAAATACTGTGAAAAAAAGTCATGTAAAACATTGTGTGTTTATTCACTCCTACACATTTATGTACTTTTTGCTATGGAGGGATTTCATTCAGAAATTGACAGGTTTGTGATGGTGGCTAAACAGTTGTCCATCTGATTCTGTAATGACCTTGTTGTACACAATACATATCGAATAAGAAAAAGACATTACAGAATGACCATTTGAGGCTGGGGGCCGGGAGGGGCCTGGAATTTTTAAAAATTTCTTTCCTGCTTACAAATAACTTTTAAAAAAATATTCTTCCTCTGATGTATAGAATAAAGACAAGTAAGTATAACCATTAGATTAGTCGAAAAGAAGAAAATTCAAGGGAGGCAAACAATTCTTTTTATCTGGTTTGAAAAAATCCCAGGCCCATAACCCTCCTCCCCCAAATATCACATGATCAGTCCCTTAGTCTACATATATGCACTATGATTACCATATTTACTGCATGTTTTCGGACATTGTTTGTTTTCGGACACTGTTTTTTGGGGCAAATATAATATTTAAATGCCTTGTAATTTTTCGGACATTGCTCCACTATAATTTTTTCTACAATTTATGTTTTCGGACACAATCTAAGAAGATCTGCTGCTTCGTTTTAAAGTAAAATTCACAGTGTGTTTGCCATTAATTTAACTGATACAAAGTTCGCTTTATTTGGTTGCCAATTATTTAATGTGATCACGAACTTCCATGGATTGGTTGTCAGTGTAGACATCGTTACACACGAAACCACTTCACGCAGGTGTGACAGTTATGGCTTTGATTAGAAACCATGACCCCTGCTTTATATCATTAAACAATACATCAGAGAGTCAGTATGGATTAGTAAATTCATTGGCATCGTGCAACAAAACAAACCCCTTATCCACAAGGCATTATGTACCACGGGTTTAAATGTAGTTATTGTTCTACAGGTAATAAACCTCTGTAGACGATAAATATTGATTGTGGGTTCAACATGTTCAGTACATCGTGTGCTCTTTTAACAAAATCCAGATGGCTGCCCTTTATTTCCGAACACACCTGTCAAAGAAATCCCACAGATTATAGTAGGAACAATTATCACCTAGACACCCTGAAATCTCCAACATGCATCAAAACAATCTTTGAGCAGTCGATTGTTTTGAGTCGGCAGGCTTTACTCATTTTGAAGCTACCCTCGCCTAGGTGGGAAACAAAAAGAAGAGAGAACCACAACAAATAGATCACCTTTATTTTAAAAAAATGCCAACATATTAACGACTCGTATATTGTAACTTGCTTGTTATTTTTACCCTTCCTAGGTGTACGTACAACACTCACCCCATATGGAGCCTCTCATCCTTGGTGCTCTAAGATTAGTCCTCATACATGTACCGGTATTTCTACTCTCGATACTAAAATGTTTCTGTCATAAATATCTTCAGAATTATAATTCCAAATTTTTTTAATTTAGTTTATATTAATATCTTAATTACACAGACATAAAGCTTGCATTTGTAAGGTAGATTTTATTGATCACTGATTAGGCTAGTAAAGGGTTAAACAGGATTGCATGATTACTAATATGGCGGTTATTTTGGAAAATACACACACAATCGTGGCTCTGATACATGTATAGCTGCATTTTCTGGTGGATGGACATGTATCAAATAGACAAAATAGGCAAGTAATGCCTGTTTTTCATTCATTATCCTTTCCATGGTGTTAGACAAAATACTTGTTTTACTTCATGGCAGCATGTTGTCATGTGAGCTAATGGTAACTTCATTATGGGGGGGGCACAAATTTGTCTTCCCCTGTTTGTTTTCGGACACCTAATTAAAGAATTTATTATGTATTCGGACAACAAAAAAAGTAATTATTTTTTGCCGTCTGAAAACATGCAGTAAATATGGTACTTATTTTCTATGAAAGATTTCATAACACTAAGGCTGATAATTGTTCAGCAAACGTACAGTACCTTTGCACTTGAAGGACCATGCCCAAAATGTGTAATCCACCACATGAATTACGATTATAGATGTGATGCCAGCCATGAACCAAAACACATCAAAGCCAAATACAAATAAATGGACCAATGAATTGCCAATTGAAGTATGTTTTGTTTGGTGAGAACAATACCTCCAGAAATATTCAACACTACAGGGAACACATTGAGAGTGTGCCAGGTTTGGAATGATGTTTTGAACATGTTGAGACAGACACTATATTTATATGAGATGAAGATATGAATACTGCATCAAATTATTTTAGTAACATCTTTGTTGACTGAGGATTAAATTCCTGGTTTCATTTTTGTATACATATTTGTAACTGTGTGAAAAGTTTTACATGTGCATTCTTGAATCTTACAGTGATATGTATGTTATTTAATTTTTGATAAGAATAAAGAATGATAAATTTCTATAAGTGAATTTCATATGGCTTTTGTGTCCGTACATTCAGACTTTCTTTAGTGACGTTTATGAATAAAGACCACCTGCAATAGAAAAGTCAGCAGGTCTCTTTCTCAGTGAAACCTTTGTAACTAGCTTAACCTGGCTGTTATAACGAAGTAAATTTTTTACTCCTAAATGACTAGTCATATTAACATGGGGTTTTCACTAAAGGATTTTTTATGATGTCTAGTTGGTCCAAAATGAAAATTGTGCTAATCTGATGTCCAATATCACCGCTATAATACAACCTATCGTAAATCTTGTCTCTACTCCTCCTGAACAGAAAGTCATATTTGCATGGGGTTTTCACCAAAAGACTTCTTATGATATCCACTTGGATCCAAATTAAATGGTACCTATCTGAATAACTTTTTTTTGCTACTTCGCCTTGACAGATGGTCATATTGATTTGTGGCTGTCACCAAAAGATTTCTTATCATATTTTCTTGGTCCTACTTAAAAATTCTGCTCATCTGATATCCAATATGGCAACCATCTTGAAAATCTTGTTGCTACTCCATCTCAATGAATGATCAAATTGACAAATTGACGGTGTTTTCAACAAAAGATTTATAATGATATCATCTTAGTCCAGATTGGAAATGATTAGTTAGATGGTCCTCTTCATCCCGTCTGGGACAAAAGGCTGCAACTAACTTCCGCCATCTAGGTCGGTCTTGAGCAATGACTTCTGCCTAGTTCCAGGAAAGTCCCATCTCTTCCAGCTCGGTCATCACTGCCCTTCACCAGGTTATCTTTGGCCATCCACATTTGCACTTACCAGCTGGTGTCCATCTGAGGGCTACCTTGGGTATCCATTCTTGGGGCATCCTCATTACACACCCAAGCCATTAGATACTGCACATCTTGATCGCCAGGGATTTTATGGAGGCAATGAATTTACTTTGATAATACCTGTCTGCACTATTATCCAACACTCTGAGCCTTACAACAGTACCGACTTTACACTGCTGTTGTAAAGCCTGATCTTTGTCTTGAGGCTATATTAATGGTGTTTTCAACAAAACACTTATAATGATATTAGCTTAGTCCAAACTGAAAATGATGCTGATTTTATATCCAATATGGCTGCCATGAGGACTAATTTGAAAATTTATTATTGCTGAAAAATATCATAGTTCCAACACTCAGCAGTTAAAAAGAAGAAACGGTGCATCATGAATTCTGTAAATTCTCATAAGACAGTAGAACTTAAGCCACTTCAAGAGACTCTTGATTTTGGTCATGAATTCAAGGCTCAAATATTGTGTAATTTTGGTACAGTAGTGCACATGAATTGATGGAATTTAATGAAACTATATGCTGCTTTTTTGTCAGTGGATCATGCATTGAAGCACAATATTACCAGCTAAATCTGTATTGTCATCAAAATAAATAGTTTGTATAATCTTACATTGTTATGACCAGTAACAATGGCACTTCTCAGGGCTTAAAAATCCACTTGTCCCGTCCACCTGATGAATGGTGATTGGGTGGGTGTCGTAAATAAACCATGGAAAATTGGGAGTACTAATACATGTAGCAAATATTTTTAAAAACATGAAGTGTTTATTTTATGAGTTAGGGCATCCATTTCACCCTAAAGTTTATACACAAATTTTATGAGACCAAAGCGTATCAATTTGCCGTACCATCGTACCATAATGGAATATGCAGAAAGACTTTTATCTCGGTTAAGACTATCTTCAGACTGAACTAATTGTCATTCAACTAAAACATTTTATTTTTAGATACAAGTTCTTTTTTTCTGAAACTCGGAGCAAGGATGTGTTTTAAGCTACTTGGGTGCTAGAAATATTTTTCAAACAAAACAAACACCTACCTCACCCCGCCTACCGCCCTTTCTATTAAAAGTTAAACGGAATATATGTTGTGTACATACCTTCGTCACACTACAGCGAATTGCACCAAATAAAATAACATAGCTTCTAGCCGAACCAGATTCAGAACTGTCTGATACACCTGTCTGGAAAAAAAAAAAAACAGTCAATATTTCTGTCTGTCCATCTTTCAAAAAAACAACAACGCTATTATAATGTATACTACATACAGAAAGTCGCCCCAAGTAGGCTTACGAGCTCACATTTTGTAGCTAACCTGGCCTGGTTTGAAGGTCTTTTAATTTTTTTTTTTAAATTCGAGAAACCTTAGCTTTTTTCATAACACGATTTGAAAACATTCTGATTGAAAGGGAAAATACAATTAATTGACACGTCATATTAGCGAGTACATACGGTATTCATCTTATACAATATATATATCTTTTGAAGACAGGACCGCTCCGGCGGCCTAGTGGTTAGAGCGTCCGCCTCGGATGCGGGAGGCCGCGGGTTCAAAACCCGGCCGAGCCATACCAAAGTCGTACAAAAATGGTACTAACAGCTGCCTCGCTAATCGCTCAGCGTTAAGAGGCTAGTGTTAAGACTGGTCGGCCTGGAGTCAGGATAATGTGACTGGGTGCATGGGCGCCCCCAGAATGGGTCAAGGGGGGTCACGGGACCCCCCTCCCCAATCATACTGCATATATATATATATATATATATAT
>JAECUM010020144.1:0-75650 GCA_016617855.1 Megalonaias nervosa
CAACCATGGTCACAGGAACCTGTTGTAAGTGATTAAAGTATATTTATTAAATGCAAAATTTGCCTCGAATAAACGCTCATCATCAACAAAATACATTTACGACTTGGCAGCACTATTTCTAGATAACCGCCGTGAATTTTATTAGAAATTAATTAACTATATTTTACTTATTTATATATACAATAAAGTTGGGTTCACCGGGTCGTCTTTGTCTTCACCTACCACCGCCATTGTCATACGTGGCAAATATGATTTCTTATATTTTAGTTGCTTTATATCATACCTGACTCAATTCTCTGCATGGCCTGCATGCACAACTGATTTCCCCACTGTTATTTACAGCCTCCCTGTACGTCAGCAAGAATATGCCTAGAATAAATAATTTATTACATAATCTTCCTAGATAAACATTTTCGATTCATACTCTGTAGGATGTACAATAAAACATGCAATGGTCAAAATATTCATCCGAGATTTAAAGGAAAATATGAAGCTAAATATTGCCATCATTAGCAGAGAATTGTCTTCATTGTCTTAAACAAAGATAAATTTTTTTTTTAAATAAAGAGCTGTTTCTTAACTTTTTTGCCCTGTGTTGTAAAAGTTAGCAATGGGCAAAAGTCTCATAGATAATAATTTTATTTTCAATGGCCTGTACCACCCGTCCTTTCTGACCCGTTACCGCTTTCCACGCATGCGTCAGCAATTTATAAATAAGGTCATTTATAGATGTATACATAAGTGTTCTGTTCTGACAGAGATTCTTACTAAAAAGTTAGTGTTCTGAAGGATTTGACGCCATAGCTCAAAAGAAAAGGGATTTTAGTTTCCATCCGCATACCAAGGTCAGTCGAAATAAAGGAATGTTAACACAGCGTAAAACTTCAGTATGGACTATTGCCCGACGGCGTTGGTCTCCGCTGTCAGGAAAAAAAAAAAAAGCAGAGACCTACTTGTTGGTCTACGTTGTATTCATACTGAACTGTGTTGCATTTGGCATGTTTATTCCTCTGACATGATGGGTCACGTTCACCTAACATTACCTAGGTGCTGACGTCAGATTTGAAAATACATATTTACAAGATAAAAGTAGTATACATATATGAGGTTCCCCTCTCAGAGACCCCCTACCCCTCCAAAACGTTATACGTTAAATTTTTTGTCAGCAGCCTTTTTTAGCTCAAAATGATGACTTTCATATGATAAGGCTTTTCTAACATATTTCTGACAAAATTTGTTTTGTCGGGGTAGGGGGTCTCTGAGATAGGAACAAACTCATATATGTATACTACTATTACCTATAGAAATAATATTTTTATAGTTTAGACAAAATTTCATATTAAACAAATGAAATATTATATATAATGTCATTCTCAACCCGACATGTTGGATTTGATCTGACAAACAGATTTTGTAAGAGATTTTATTCAATCAAATCAGCGTCAGGTTATACTGGTATAAAACCTAAAATAATAAGCGATTGTATTAAAAAAGTTGGATATCATATATCACCAAAATATGGGTCGGTGTGGTTATTCGCGACTGAAAATGATGTGAGAATAGCGGGTTGGGCAGATGATGTGATGACATTTATTGGCAATATGGTTGATATTTTATTTGATAATGATATTACTAAAGCTGTAAATATTTGTTTAAAATAAAAATAATAGTCCCCTTTGAGGACTGTTTCAAGATGATTATATACACATGATTATGATTATGATTATGATTATATACGTATGATTATTTACATATGATTATTATATACATATGATTATATCTTAATTAAGGACAACACAAAACACAGAATCTTAATTACAGTAGCGTATTTACAGCAAGCATATTTACAGCACATTAACCCCATTTGAAACCCCTAGGTTGCCAAAGGTCATCCTAGTAGGCTCAGAGGTTTATATAAACTTATCTTATAGACGCATAGACACACACCACCCCAACCCCCCAGCGAATTCCTCATCGAAACGAAATATTAGAAATTCAGAGGGCTGTCTATGATTTTATGTAACCCCAAATCAAGCATATTTACAGTAACGTACTAAAAGTAACGTATTAACATATTTACAGTAATGTATTAACATATTTACAGTAACGTATTAACATATATTTATAGGGACAACACAGTTAACATATAAACTTATCCTATGGCCTTCTCTACGTTTCAATAGAAATTTTTGCATACTCCCCCCATCATAATCACCCAGGGAGTGCAAAAATTGCACCCACCAAGTGACATGGTGGGAGAAGTGTACAAATTTTCTATTGAAACGTAGAACTGGGGCGGCCGAGGCCCCCAATTAAATAAGTTTTCTGGCATCAAATCGCCTTTCGCCCGACAATTTGTCGGTCACGAGAATCGAACCACGGACCTCGAGCATGAAAATCCAACGCTTTAGCAATCGGCCACCGGACTTCATATGTATATATGTCAAAAATGTTATCATATAGTTACCAAACAGCATTCATTTTCTGATTTTAAAAAACACGTAATTTTACATTATATTATTTAATTCTGAAAACATTATTGTAAATAGAGAAAAAACATGATTTTTGATTTTATGTTGTACAGAAAAACGAATATTCTAATGCTAGGCTGAAACTATATAAGATCGCCGTTTTTTATTGATACTAACGAGTGGACTGAATGAAATACACAGATGTTATATATATATAAACATAATTTTTGATTTTATGTTGTACAGAAAAACTAAATCCAAATGCTTGCCTGAATTACGAACAACACAATTATCTTTAACAGAAGATCGGCCGTCGCCAAGGATACTGTATGAATGACGCACATTACTGCAGAAAAATAATCAATATACTCTGTATTACGCATTAGACTTAAGGGAGAATCTACAGTAAATATGTTATATACGTAGGACGAATTTCTAGTTATTTTAACAAATGCAGAAATAATACCAGGATTTATAAGTCTTAAAATACTATCAGATTTACAAAATCTATTATATTTCATTAGCAAAAGAATACGAAACGATATATATATATGCTATATTTGATTGGAACAGTATTATCTCCCTTTTTAAAATCAGATATGGTATACAGAGTTACATTTCTTGGCCAACGCATAATGTTTCAACGTTTGATATTAGGTAAAGCGTGCTATCATGATTATATAGATAAAATTTAATTCTACCAGATACTTTACGATGACATTCAAATAATTCTTTCATCGCTATCTTACCGAGAAGATACTTACTACCTTTTACGTAAACCTTCGACCTATCTAGGTCTGTGTTTATTTTTGTATACTGGCATTGACTGATTGGATTATGTAAATTGCCATATTTCAATGCAAGCTCGTCTCGTAAACTTTCGAGATAACTAAAGCATTTGCTGTCATCTGATTTGATAAGGGAGAGTTTGATTCTGTCAAATTTGCTAAAACAAATACCTGAAATTTCATCGTTAAATTCAAATTATAATTGTTGGTTATTGACCATTATTTTTTTTTTTTATTTTGCTATTAACTCCATCTGCTAATGTTGAATTTTCAAACATTATTTCTAATGTTTAGACAAAATTATTTTATAATGTCCAAGCGCTAGTGTGTTAATTCTGTCACTTCAATATCTTTTATCATCAAAATTACTTAGTCCACGTTTTATGATCGTATCAGTTTCAAGTTTATGATGGTTTGTTCTTATGACATTAGTTTTGATAAAACTGATGCTATTGTTTAGCGCTGCTTTAAAATCGTCAAAATTCATCATCTTTTTCACATATCCTCGAGGAATACCTTTTGCTTTTTTTGTAAGTTTATTGTCATCTAATATGACAGAGTACATTTTGCTTTTTAGTCCAACAAATTCCCTAACCGGCATAAACATAAACTCATCTTTCATTTTACCAATAACTTTTTTTATTCGAATTATCTTGAAATCCACTATATGCTGGATAATCTGATAAATCGAACAGACTTTTATTATTGTAAATATCCATATAGACATCTTCACATTTTATATTATAAACTAGCGAATCTGTGTCAGTAAATAGCAACTCCGAATCTGGCCACTGCTTTTTAGTAAAATTATAGTGAAAATCATACATCAGCCACTTTGATACATCAAGTACAGCTGCACCAACATAAATAGGTTTATTTAACTTTAAATTTGTCTTTCGTCGTTGTATTGCAACAAGATTTTCATTAAATATTTTCATATTAACAAAACCATCATCATTAACTAATTTATTTCTGCGACTTATATCATTGACAATTTCAATAGAAACCCTTTTCCTAATGTTTTCCATTGTCTTACCAAACACCGAATTGTTCATTAGCTTGAAAAAGTTTTTCTCAAATTCGGTTTTAGCCACAGCACGACGTTTCGTATTTAGATCAATATAATTTGCCATCCACTTCGACTGATTAAACTTTAGCACGCGATGGACCTTTCTCAGAAGTAGTCCAGCATCTACTGCTTGTTTTAAATTTTTGTAGTGCATAACATAATTTCTTTTATCTAACAAATTTGGAACTAACTTATTAACAATCGAATTTTTTTATGTCGTCGTTGCTTGTTGTTCAGGCGATAATAAACTATAATTAATCATCATCGACTCTGCGCAAAACGGATAATCATTATGTAGATCATGTAGCGAACTAGGATAATCTAGATCAACTTCAACAAAATATGAGATATCTGAAAAATCTATATTAATTTTTCTAGGTAAATCTTTTTCAGTTTCTCTAAGAAATTGATCTGGAGTTATCCAATGAAATCCACCGTGTGGCATTGGCTCTGACATGGCCCAGCCATACAAATTCACACAATCTAGATAAATAATATGATTAGATGGAAGATTTTTATCATAATTTTTTAGGTACTTGTTATTAGCTACTGCATATTTCTTTGTTATAACGCTAATTCCGCCTCTGATACCTTTTTCAATGAAGTTAAACATATCGACATCTGTTAAAAGATCTAGTTCCATTTTGCTCGTTTTTAGTAGAGCGTCCTAAGATAATCCTGGAGAGGAATAATGCCAACAGGGGTCTAATCCATAATTGCTATAACTTACCCGACGAAAACTCTCAAAAACATCTGCTAGCAATAAAACATCTGTTTTCAAATATAGATCATGATAATCACCAAATGTTTTACAACTAAATTTATTCCAAATATCTTGCGCGTATTTATATTCGTCATCTGTGATATTTTCATTTTTAAGTTGCGAGTAAAATTTATCTTTGCTAGGTAGAGAAGTTTCATCAAATCTGCTCCAATCGTCGAGATACTCGTACGGAAATATACCTTTTTTTGTCAGATTGATATAGTTTTCACCAAAGCAACTTCTTAGGTTAGCGAAATTGCTACAACCTTTGACAAGCTCATCTAATGATGCTGCCATAAATTGCAGACTGTCAATAAAACGTAATTTACCGAGCGTCACCGACATATACTTTTCAAAATTATTTGGAATACATTTTATTACGTTATTTAATTTTAGTTTAGATTTAATTTCCTCATCATCAAATGCTTCAACTATGATATGACTATCATAGCTACGAAAGTTATGTAAAACTACGGGAATAAAATCTGGAGCATGAAATTTTAAATTGCAACTGTTATGAGCTGCCCCACGATATTGGCCGGTCAAATGACAATGATCTCGCACCTTATCACAGGCTCCGTTAGAATCCACCAACAACTTTTCACAAATATGACAATCAACTGCTTTATCAAAATCGAGTTGCTGTTTAGACATTATTGTCATCGGAGCTGTTTTAAGTAATCTGTCAGAAATTTTATTAACTTCGTCTATTAAATTTTTTAATAGCCATACGGCAGGATTTTCACCTCTATATAACTTTATCGGAGTTGAAAATTTATCGTTAGCGCAACAAACTACTTTATAAGCTACTCCGCAAGGAATATGTTGTTGTATTTTTCTAGTACAGGATTTATTCGGATTATTTTCTGCTCCAACCACAAGAACGAGTAGACACTCAAAATCAGCGTAAATAACAAAAGGAATATTTAGTTTATGATTATAATTTTTAAATTGTAATATTTTTTTTTTTCTTTTTCGCTCGGCATACTTATTCTTTGAACATTGACACAATATTTGAGATGCTTCTGCAGTCTTTCATCGCTAGAAAAACCGTGCAAACATCTATAGCAGAAATATTTTTTATTTTAATTTTTACTGTACTGTTTGCCAACTAGGCCGTTAAAGTTTTTTATCCAGCAATAATGTCCTCGATAAAATAATAAATTTATTGTATTTTGTGTAGCATTTTCTGAGATATATCTCGGGTAAACGTTTTCTCGCCCATCTAGTCCGAAAACGTTTACTGATATATTGTTTTGTTTTTCAAACTTTGGTATATGATTTTCTGCTACTGGAAAAGTTATTCCTGAAAAATTTAGTTCGTCCTCGTGTGGAAAATATTTGTTAACGCGATCAGCATTTTTTTCTTTTGGAAACATCGCAGAAAGAATAGACCATTGAAAACATTTGTCATCATCGTTTTTGACATTAATACAGCATTTTTGTTTTTAATTTTTTGAGGGAGATCGACGTAGCCAGCGCTATTAGCGCCGCTGCCGTGAAGTACGTTATATTTTGCTGAGTGAAATAAAACTTCTTTTATCATTTCAAATTTCCAACCTGATCCTGACGAAGTAAATTCTTCTAATTTTTTTGTTTATTTCTTGATGTATTTCATCGGCGACCATGGCAATGTTTGTTCCAGTTAATATTTTTCTCGATTTTGCTGTTAAATATGGTTCCGAAATTTCGCTGTCAAAACTTTTTGTTTCAAAAATTATATCAAGTATATCTTCAACTGCGTGTAACTTTGATAAAATCGTATGATATTGGACTATAAGTTTGATACTTTTATGAGCAACAAGTTCTCCTGATATAACAGGTTGTAAAAGATGAAATAAATTTGTGGAGCTAAAATTTGCTAAAATTTTTTGATCATCAAGTTTGTAGCTATTATCGTAACCAGAAAATGCTGAAGCAATTTTTTCTGATTTGATAATGTTCTTTTTAGCAATATCTCGCAATTTTAACATTATATATATAATAATATTTTATATTTAATTGAATTTTTTTAATTAGAGATATGAAAAACCTTATAGTATAATGACAGAAATTTTGAGATATATCGAAATGACGGCGGAAGAGCAAGAAACTTATCATGTACATCCAATGTACAACCTATATGATGCAAATATGTTAGGTTCTGTTATTAATATAGAATCTAAAAAATCTATCGGCATATCAACACCAGCTGGTATGTTAATTTCAGTAGATGGTGATGATACAGAAAGAATTAAAATGTCTAGAAAAGATTTTATTTATACTTTGTTTTGCGGCGATATTCCAGAAGGACAACGAGTATACAGAGCAAATAACGCAGTTGCTGATGATAATATTGAAAATTTATCATTACAAAATGAATTTCAACCTCATCCAGTGTTTGATCTATATAAAGCAAATGATAAGGGAATTATTCGACGTATAAAAACAAAAAAGTTGTTGGAAATTTAGATAAAAATGGATATTTACATGTAATGGTACGTGGTATAAAAACTAACCAAGTTGGTTATAAGTCGCATCGGTTTGTGTTTGAAACTTTTAACGGACTAATACCTAATAGTTTAGTTATCGACCATATAAATAAAATTAAAACAGATAATCGTTTAGAAAATTTAGATCTGGTAACATCAAAAGAAAACACAAGACGTGGAGCTGGTTATGATGGTTCTAATTTTAAAAAACCAAAATCAATTATTTCAATAAATCTAGAAACTAATGAAGAAATGAAATTTAAATCAATAACATCTTCTGGAAAATATCATAAAATTAATTCACAAGCAGTAAAATGTGTAGCTGATGGTAAAAGAAAATCAGCAACGTCAATGTTGACATTTGATAGATTTATCTTTAGATACGATAACTAATAATATTTTCTATATCATTCCGAGAAAGACAATTATGACTAAATTCCATGATATCATCGCGATTAAATCGTAATGTCATTATTTTATTTGTATCGAGTTTTATTTTGTCTGCTGCTGTTAATAAAAATCTGTCGGAATCACCTAATGTTATCATAACATCAACAAAATAAAAATTATATCCCAACAAACAAGCTCGAATTGCCTCAGCTAGTTCTTTGTGATTTAATATATTAACTCGCTGATGATATTTTATTTCTCCGAACATCTTATTATTTATTAATTAGACAAAAGATTATTATAATAATGAACTTAATTGAGAGACTGGCTGAGCTATATTCGGGAGATTTTGTTTCAGTTTCAAATGTTACATTTGAAAATATTACCAATGATAGATTTGCTGGTTATGCTGAAGAAGATATTTTGTATAACTACGACGACGACGAAGATGATGTTCTCGTTAGTAAAAAAATATCTAAGCAGACCAACAACTGGACGATATAATGTTAAGTACCATATTGCTAAAAAAAATATTAAAATTTAATTTTACTGTTGCCGAGTAGCAAATACTTTGGCAACTTATAAAACCTTTTTTAAACGTAAAAATACCTGGACAACAAAGAAATACAAAATATGATTTTATTTTTGTTAAAATATTTAATTTAATGCCAATGGACGATGCGAGAAAATTACATTTAATTTCTTTATGCAAACCGGTAAAATGTAAGTCAGTACTAATAAAATAAGAGGAAACTTATAATAATATTATTCGATCGACTTAGTTGGTACCCAACTATTAAATGTATCGCTATACCCACGCCATTTGACTAAACTTTTGTTGCCGCGCTTTTTAATAACTTTTTCAATAACAAATACATCTTGTTCTGTTTTCTGAAGTTCTTGCTCATAAAAACTGCCAGTTATAGGCTCGCCTAATAAATCTTTTAACGAGTATGTAACTGGTGTTGTTAAAAGTACTTTATCAACAACAAATACTTCTCCGCTCCAGTTATGAGTATAACCTTTTTCAAATGTTTTTTTCGTCAAAGAAATTGTAACTTTATCACCAACTTTAAATTTATGTCGTCGGTACATGTTTTCGTTTGCTAATATTGGATTTGAAATCGCGTCGTTTGGCAACATTTTAGTGGTTCGATGTTTCGTGTTATTATATTCGTGAACAATTTTCTGTAAATTGTCAATATATTTATTCGTATTTTTAGCTGTCAAATATTTGTCGATTTTTTCGTTGAGCGTGCGATTAAATCGTTCGACGATGACACTTTTTCCCTCATTTCCTGTGACATATTTTTTAATGTTATTTTGCTCTAAAACCTGTTCGAATTTTTTATTAAAAAACTCCGCTCCATGATCAGTCCAGATTCCTTTTGGTTTTCTTTCTGTGTTAACAATAATTTGTTTGAGCGCATCAGTCATCGATGTCCCTGTTTTATCCGAAACGGGTATACTAAACGCGTATTTGCTAAAAACATCTACAACATTAAAAAGATATCTCTTTGGAGCGCCATCAGTGCCGACGTTATATTGGGCTAGATTTGAAACATCAACTAAGTCTATCGCCCAGATATCATCAACGGCATTTGCGACAACTTTACGTCGCGGAAACTTTTTTTTTTTTAGGTCTGTGTAGCTCAGTTGCAAGATCATCATATAATTCTTTTTTACCGAGTCCTAATTTATATTTTGCTCCAATAAAACCCTGGACCAGCCTTCGGTCAACACGTTCTCGCATATTTACAGGTTTCATATCACGAAGTTCGTCTAACATTACTTTATCGCAGCTATGTTTATTTTGTTCGCTGTCTGGAAGATCAATATCTCTGTAGCAGATATCGTGGCGCATTGCTATTGCGTCAACTTGATTGTAAGGCTCTTGTCCTGGCAGCGGATTATCGTTTTCGTCAAGTTGTTTATCAAGAGGATTATAAGGTCCAGTATATTTATGGCCCGGCAATGTCCAACTGCCTTTTGGTTTCGGCAATTTTCCAATAAATTTATGTATATCTATACCTGTTCCAATTACTTCTCTGTTTTTATATTTCTGACAATATGTAACAATTTTATTTTGCTCGATACACAAATCTCTGTCGCAATCGCAGTCGCATGTCATTATTTATTTAGTCGTCTACTAAAATAATCTCACTGACAATGTCAGGAGGGTAACCCGCTCCGGACAACTTTGTTTTCGGTAAAAACGTACTTTTTTTTCTTCCACAGATTGCACAAATACTTTTCAGCATTATTCTATCCTTTTTTTGTTTTTTCTGTTTTTTCGTCTTTATTTTCTGTTTTAGTTTTACACTTAAGACAATATGTTGACATTGTTATATTTGTAATTTAGATAAAATTTAATGCAATCTCATCATTAGCGTGAGAAGGTTGTTTGTCAAATTGCAAAATAAACTTTAAAAAATCTGGATTTTTAGTCATCTGTTTAATGAACATCACGCAATAATATCCGCAAGCGGAATTTCCAACTGGTTGAATTTGATTAGACGAATAATTTATTATTTTCGTATCTTGCATTCTGCTCATGTACTTTTTTACTGCGTCACTTGGTGGAATTCCGAACGAGTCAAAATAATTATTATCATAGACAGCTACCCAATATGTGCCAGATCAGTCATTAAAATCTTGTATATTTATAACACACGAACCTGGAGTCGCTAGCGACGATGTCGCTTGCGGTGGAATTGCCATAAGTTCATCTTTAGAATAAACTCCACTAAAATTTTTTACTTTTTTTAGTTTATCAAGTATATCAAAATTACTTAACGCAGATTTTATCTCCTTGTTCCTGGCAACATTAGTCCTCGTCCTACTCCTAACAGATTTGGCAATAGACTTCCTGCCAATCCCGCTAGTAACGGGGCTGTTGGAATAAATCCCCTTTTTCGCTGTCGTGTCTTTTTTTTCGTTGTTGTCTATTTTTTCGTCGGTGTCTTTTTTTCGTCGGTGTCTTTCTTTTCGTCGTTGTTTTTCTTTTAGGCATTATATTTATCCATCAATAAAATTGTTACCATTGATCTCATACGAAAATTTTCTTTATACCACTACCTTCAACTGCCTTTTTCGTTGCGCCAGATACTGCTCCAGACGCTGCTGCTAATCCTAATGTACCTAACACTGGCAAAAGTTTTGGTATTAACGTTCTGGCTATTACAGATAATGCCGGACCAAAGAAACCGCCATGTTTTGCCATTGCAGTTGTTTGTACAGCGCTTAAATTTAAAACAAAAGGTTTTTTGCGCTCGTATTTATTTACTTGTTTTTTGGTTAACATTAATTTTGTTCAAGTATCCCAAGCACCTGCTTGGGCGTTAGGGTTGATCTTTAATGATACTTGCCTTTTCTTCGCAACAGCAGCTGCTAATTTTTTAACTTGACCATCAGTCAAATATATTTCTTTTACAATATATTTTGTCATCTTATATAACGATTACAGATTAAACTTGTACTGACATTTTACCTCCGACAGAGTCAACTGTAATAAATCTATCACTTATTACTAACGCATACATATAAAATGGTACAGCTGGAGCTGCTCCTAGTGTCCAAGTAATTTCAATATCAGCTGTGCTGTCTACAGCTCGCTCGCTATGTTTACTAACATCAAAATAAAATATCGGATAAAGTGTACAAAATTCGTCTACTGATATCTGAGATCCATCTCCAACATCTTGATATTTTTGCATTGAGTCGAGTAAATACATGTACGGTCTGGTAATATTTTTATTCACATCATCTGCAAAACTGCATTCTATCGCTCGTTCTGGATATTGTTTTGAATTTATTCTAGCATATATTCGTCTAACATTAGCGCTATCAAATATCGCATTATTTTGTTGTTGGTTACCACGTCGCGCTTGTCTCTAAAATACAACAAATAATTGCCGTGGGTTTTGTTCACTTGGTGTCGTTGTGACTCGCCATGTATAGTCGGTGGTATTCGGAATTGCTGTTTGATATATTTTATGTTGCTGAAAATAAATTCTGTTTGTGTGGTTTTCCAGCATATCATTTAATTCCGCCATTTTAGTGATAGACGGAGTCATTCTTGGCATCCATAGTGCAAGTTTGTTTATGACAAATTGTACATCAGCTCCACCTGACCTAAACAGGCAGTCGTTTTGTTCTGATCGATCTAAAATAAGCGTATGTTTAACTCCACGAAATACTTTATTGTAGACTCTGCAAAAGTCAAATATTGTACTTAACGGCAGCATCATTGTAATTTGATTTGACTCTGCTGCAAGTGTTTTTCTCTTAACATAACCTTCATTGTAACGTACATTTTTTACGTTAAATATCGGGTTATTATTAACTGAATTATTAACTAAATTTAACATTGCAGTACCATCATCAGCTGCTCCTGGTGCGGTTATACCAAGATTATTACAAGCTGCAGTAAGTGAGACTCTTGTAGCGTCTCCATCAGCAGCTGCAGCTGGTGGGGCTATACCAAGATTAGCAGCATTATTGATAAGAAAATCTCTTACAATTACAGCATTAGCTCCAGCATTAGCTCCAGCAGCCAATGCTCTTATTAAAATAAATTCTCCAGATCCTGCTGCACCAATTCCAGTATCTTTAAACCACATCATATTAGTTGCAGTTGATCTGGAGTAATCGTCGGAAAACGAAATAATATTTAAGATTGTACTTGCAACTTGTAAGTGATTTGAAATATCTTCAACAGTTTGATTGGCCAGCTGATATCGAGCACTTTTAAATAAACACCAACCATCATTTATAAGAGCTACTTCTGCGTTAGCTGCAATTTCGGCAGGTGGAACATCTGCTGTCATAATCCGGCCACGAACTTCCAACATTGCTTTATGAGGAAGTAAAAATATGCTCTCATCTCGAGTATTAAATGTTCTGGTGCCAGCCTTATTAGTATCGTTAGAATTTTCATCAAGATATTCAACGTATTCGAATTCTGTTACTGTGTCGTCTGTGTCATAAATTTCTGCTAAATCGAGATAATTTTTTACAGGCATTTTTTATTTATTGGGTTATACAAAATTATTGTAGTGTTGTTACTTTAGATATTAATTTTTTTATAATTTGTTCTCCTCGTGGTGATAAAAGTTTTTTTGTCGTTGTTATCATTGCGCGTTGAGTTTCTTTTGTTGGTGCGATTTCCGAAATAGCTTGTTTGATTGTCGGTATACCACGTTGTGGATCGCCTTTTATTTTATCAGCTATTTTTTGCCCCACGGCAGTTCCAGCAGCAGATGCAGCTCCAGTTGCAAACGCTTTTGATGCGTCAAGTGCAATTGGTGCAACTTTATGAGCTATTGCTGGAACATTTTCTATAATTTTAGCAAATATATTTCCCAAAAATCCTCCTAATATTTTTCTTCGATAAACTTTTTTTCTCTGTTTCATTATATCTGAGGTTGCATAATTTTGTTGTCAAATCTTTCAGAAAATATGTTTACTGTTCGCGCCTACGCAACGCGTAGGTGTAAATAATAAGTAACAATTTCATTATTAAGATCTAACTGTTTTCCAGACTGATCTGTCAATTGCATATTTACTTCTGTTATTTGATTTTCAATGTTTAACGGATAATAAATAACTTGACGTGGACAAATTTGCATAAGAGATCCTGGTGGAACTTCTGCTGAAAAACTGTATATCGTTTGTCCTTTACTACCTTTAGCTGAATAAGATCCAGATGCGATAGAGCAATTTACCAATATTGCGTTTACTACAGTTATATTTACTGGCAGTTGGCCGTCATACGTTTCGGGATTATCACGATTAAGAGCAGGATATACATAATTATAAAATCCTATCACTGGTGCGATACTTGTTTGCGATACAAGACTAACTGTTATATCTTTAAAATTTCATTCTTGCGCGTAACGTATTATAATTTGGTGTAAGCTCAAAATTATCAGCTATACCTTTATTTTTTGTTATAAGTTCTTTTATTATTTTATTTAGATCAGTGACATTATAAGCTCCTTGTGGAATTTTAATTGTTTTCCACGCGACAAATGGTGGAGTACGTATAGGAACAAAAAATGCAAATTCATCGTTAATTCCAGTTTTTACATTAGACATAGCATTCCAACAAGTGCAGGAAATTAGTCCAATTTCATACTGTTTCTCACGATCTAGCTCTATTGGCGGAATATACTTTACTGAAAAATTTGCGCTATCTTTATCAGATCGACTAGAGTCTAGTAATAATGTTGCTGACATTTTTTATATAAAATCATTACATAAATTTATATCGCCGCGATTAAATCAAATCGTGATGTAAAGTTCCGTATTCGTCAGATGTTAATAAATTTTCTGATCTCAAATTATCAAGTATGTCAATAATTTCATTGTCAATTTCAGCACCAAGATTTCCAGCTTCTTTTGATGATATCAATAGCATTAATCTGCCTATCATTTCAGTAACTGATGAAAATATTCTAGCTCCAGTTCCAGTTTTTTTTTTTTTTCAGCTAACCTTCTACCAAGTTCTTCATAATCATCAACCAATCGACTTAATTCATTTTGTCTTTCAATAGGATCCATATCTCTTGGAACAACTGTATCAGCTTTCATACGTTCTTCATCTAAATATTTTGCCTCGGTAATTAAACTATATCTAGTATCTCTGTATCGGTTTTCTTTTATTCTACTAATAACTTTGATATAAAGATCAGCAATAATCCAATGTCGATATCTGTCAATACTGTGGAGGTAGTTTTCATTTTCTAGTTTTACATCGTTAAGATGTACTTTACTTTCTTCTTTTATTTTTTCTAGCTCTTCAATTTTTTCTTCAGATTTGTAATCAGCTTTTTTAACATCTCGTACTCTCACGTTTTTAAAATTATATTTTTGATTAAATTTTTCATACTCGTGATCTTTTATTTTGCCATTTATATTTTCTAAATTAATGTCAAATAATTCTTTTTCTTGAACATCTAATCCATGTTCTTTTTTCCATGCTTCTTTTTTAGCTTTTTCTTCTTCCCTATCTCTTTTAAGTTCTTCTTCTAGTTCTAAGCTTCTCTTTCTTCTAAGTTCTTCTTTTTCTAACCTTCTCTCAATCGGTCCAACTATTATACGAGTTGCTAATCTTTGTTCAAGTGCTAATGGATCATTTATTAGCCGATCTATTTCAGCTTGTCTTGCAACAGGATTAACTATATGCTCTGTAAGTTCCTCAGCTAATCTTTTTTTCTCCACATCAGATCTAGCAATAATTCTTCCAGCAGTTTCTTCTTGATGTTCTTTAACTAGTCCGAGTAAACCTTTTTCCTGTAGTCGCTTAAGTTCTTCTTCTGATAATGGTTTAGTTTCAGGTTGTTTTCCAACTAAAGCTTCAGCAACTGGCTTGAAAACGGATGCTGTTGTTTCTGCTGCAACCACTTGACCACGTCGTGCTTGTTGTACTTACTGTTTAAATTTTGCCTGAGATTGCGCAAGTTTTTTAAATTTTCTATATGTTTTCTGTATTTGCTTGTCTTTCCATTAATTATATACTGTTTTGTATAAAAATTACTGTAGATATTTTTCAATACAACATCGAAACATTTTACTAGTATCATTTATTAGTTTATCAAACAAACAAAAGTCATATTTATTTGCCGTTGCTTTATGATATAATTCAATAAATTTATCTTTTGTTACATCGCCACATTGCTCGTTCGCGATATTTCTAACGTCAACATTGTCAAGTCCTGGAAATAATATAAAAAAAAAACAACCAGTATTTCGCCTAATAAATCTGTCAACATTATAAAAACCCTGGGCAAGATAAACAGAATTACATTTTTTATTTCGCGACAGTGAAAAATATGATCTTATTTTATTCATTTCCTCGTTGTTTAGCGGAATATCATCAAAAACAACTATCTTGTGTTCGGAAGAATCAAGTTGATTAATTGGAATAAGTTCTTCTGGTTGTTTGATAATAAAAAAATCTTCGCCAGCTTCAAGATCATCACGAAGTTTGTCATTATAATTGTTAAGTAGCTCGTACTTATCTTGCTGTGGGTTAATCGTATAAATATAAACGTGATCGTAGTTAAAATTATCTCCTAGAAGTAAATTCATAAGCAAGTTTGTTTTCCGATCCAGTTCTTCCAACAATAAGATAATGACAATCTGGAAGTTCATTGTTATGTTTATGTTTCACCAAACGTTCTGTATCAAAATTTAATATCGATGATTTTGCCATTTATTGTTATACATTTTTATGCTATATAATTTTGTCAAACGATAAATAAATAATGAGCTATTATACAAAATTTGGAACATTAGTTGGAGAGTCTTCAGCTGAAAGTACAACAATAACAGACGGCAAGGTTGATTTATCAGGTTATCTAAAAAAAAATCCGGCGACACAATGACGGGAAACTTGTTTATGTCAAATCAACGAGTACTAGAGTTAGAAACAGATTATCCGCCATTAAATGTCGTTGATACACAAGCTGTTAGTTATGCACAACTTAAATTAGTCGACAATAATAAACTAGATAAATCTGGTGGAACTTTAAGCGGCAAGTTAGATATGTCAGGAAAAAATTTTATAAATTTAGAGACCAGGTATCCACCAGCAAATTTAAATCAAACTCAAGCGGTAAGTTATTTGCAGTTAAAGTATGTTGATGATAATAAACTTGATAAAATAGGTGGGACAGTTACAGGTAATATTATCATGTCGGGAAAAAAAATTACATACCTTGGAGACCCAGCTGCAGAATCAGACGCAGCAACAAAAAAATACGTCGATGATCAAGAATCTAAGTATGTGTTAGTCAACGGTGGTATAATGCGCGCATTCCTCAACATGAACAATAATGGTATTAATAATCTCAGAACACCAGAAACAGATTTTGACGCAGTAACAAAAAAATACATCGACGATATTAATGTTCTAATAAACGATGGAATTAACGCTATTAGAACTGATTTTTCTAATCACGTACAAACGTTCCTGAATTTTCGTAGAAATATAAACAAATCTATTAATGAATTTTTTGGAAGTCCAGCGGTTGTAGATATTAAACTCGTTGACATTAACACAAAACTAAACGATATTGTTAGAGGAATTCCTAGTATCATTGAAAAAAACGAATCTGATTAAAATTCCTCACAAGCAGATCATCAATGTGGTACACACAGTAGCATCAGGATCAGCAACATGGACACCGCAAAATGGTAACACTGTCAGACATACCGCGGAAGTCACTGGAGTATATAGGATGTCTATATTTAGCAGGGCAAAATTTAGTATATTTACTACATTTCCATGGTATTATTCAACCGATATTTTTTCTGGAACTGTATCTGTAGTGTTAAATAAAGATTTCGAGGAAATATTTTTACTGGAACCATCTGATGAAAAATTTGTAACCGAAACGCCCTACTGGTGGTGTCTGGAATTTGTCGCTGAAACACCTCGATTGAGTGAATTATAATAAATCAAACCTAGGGGCTGGCACTATTGTATAAAATATGTAAACAAATATTACATAAATGAAAAAACATATAGTTGATTTTAATCACATTTCAGAAAAAATTCCAAAACAAGATGTGGACGCTCTAATGCAATATTACAAATATTATCATAATAAAACTTTGGTGCGTGAAAAAATGTTACAACTACTATAACAGAATACTTCGATTGATATCATATTTACCGTTGTTAATGACTAGCTCTGGTATAATCTCAAGTGGAGCATCATTAAACCCGTTTTTGTTAATAATATCTGGTGTCGGTGTTTCTCTTGGAACAGCGTGTAAAAAAATTGAGCCTCGTCTTGCGACTAAAAAAAATGCTTGTAAAACAGCAAGTATCACCTATAAAAAATTACTTGATCAAATACGATCTTATTTGCGGGGTATAAGATATGATATGGACGATTTAATACGCGAGTTCCGTATTATTGACAGTATGCTAACAGATATTCTGCCAATGAGAGTCAGCAGACACGAAAAAGATTATCATAAAATATGGGTTACAACAGTAGATGTTTAATTTTGTACAGCTTTAGTAATATCATTATCAAATAAAATATCAACCATATTGTCAATAAATGTCATCACATCATCTGCCCAACCCGCTATTCTCACATCATTTTCAGTCGCGAATAGCCATATTGACCCATATTTTGGTGATATATGATATCCAACTTTTTTAATACAATCGCTTATTATTTTAGTTTCTATACCTGTATAACTTGAGGCTGCTCTAATCGAATTAAATCTCTTACAAAATTTGTTTGTCGGATCAAATCCAACATGTCTCTTTGATTGACAGAAGTACATTATATATAATATTTTCAATCTCTAATTAATTTTGTCTAAATTTTATAGTATAGGGCTGTAAAGTAGTAAAGATAATTGAGTTGTTCCTATCTCAGAGACCTCCTACCCCAACAAAACAAATTTTGTCAGAAATATGTTAGAAAAGTCTTATCATATGAAAGTCATCATTTTAAGCTAAAAAAAGCTGCTGACAAAAGTGTTAACGTATAACGTTTTGGAGAGTGTCTCTGAGAGAGGAACCTCAAATTATCTTTACTACTGACACTGCCTAAATTTTTTCGGTTGGCCATATTTAAAAGTTTTTATTTCTTTTGTATTCAAATGATTTTCCACCAAACATGTACGTGCAGTGATACAAAGGAACCATATTTCAGACGTTTTCGGTCATAGGCGCTTTGGGTTAGTATATAGTTTATATTATTATTATTATTATTATTATTATTATTATTATTATTATTATTATTATTATTATCTACACATGACACTACGATTTCTGAATTCTCGTGGGTCGATGGTTCTTTCCGGGGTTTTCCCGGGTTCTTCCTCCACCAAAATGGCGCTAAACCCTATAACAACAACAACAACAACAACGATTTCTGGATAGCATTCACGAACCGAAAATATTGTGTGTTATACGAAGAAATCCGATTGATTAGCACTTGTCCTGGAAAACATAAATATAAACATTTCTTTAATACCTCATTCGTGTTTTGCTGGTGATTAGGCTTTGTTTGAATATTCATTACTGACATTATTATTTAGTTTAGGATTCATTGGTCATTACACGTATACGCTATTGCAGATTTGTTATCTGCAATGATTCCAGAAAGTAGAATTCAGGCCGAAATTGAAGAGCGTTTATCGGAGAGGTAGTAATAGTTTGTACTTGAAAAAATATACATAAAAAATGAAGAAAGAATATATGTCCCATTCTAAAAATCCTTTTTCTGTAAGTCTTAGTTTGCGAGTGTAGAGTTTAAAAGGATGAATATTCAAATTAAAGCCAGTTGATTTGCGTTTTTACCAACGAAGTTTTAGTTTACTCCTCGAGCGAAGAGCACGTTTTCTTCTTCGATTGTGGACTCAAAGAAGCTGAAAAAGAAAAAGGGTAGGAATGGCTCTTACTAGTATGTGGTTTAATGTTTTATTTCACATGATATTCATAATATCACATACCGACATTCATAATATCACATACCGTCTATACTCGCTTATAATCCGACTACAACTGCAAACAACATAGACTCTGGTCTGCCTTCGCATAATGAGCCCGCAAACCAGAGTCTTTGTTGTTTGTTCTGTTGATTACTCATAACAAACTGCATATACCGAGATATGAGGGCGCATTGTGCAACGGCAGATTTGGGTCTGTTCAGATTGCAGATGGAGTGGACAAATAAGCCAGTAATATTGTAGCTTATGTCAAAGATTTCGTGGCTTTGAGCCGTGCGCAAAGATGATGATTTTTAGATTAATACCGGAATTTAAAATTTTGGTCTTGCTCCTGATGATTGGCTCTATGATTGTAAGTGTTGGGTAAATTTGGGTACATAATCAATTAATGAATTAAGTAAAGAGAAAATTGGGCGTATGTATTGTGTGGACTGATAGTGTAGGGAATGTAATTCTGGGATAAGATCGGATCCATAAGAGGGTGAATTGTGGGGCCGGGTTGGGGTAGGGAAGGAGTCGACGATTTATTGTGCTGAAATAGAAGGAATAGAATTTACTCTGTGTCTCATGCTTGATACTGATGGAGATTTTGTTTTCAGTCTATGACGAACGTTACTGCCAGAAAGAAATTGTATTTGAGGACACCTGGATCAAGTTCCACGTGTGGCCTGCGCCTTACCACTCAACGCCAATACCTGCTATCAGGTATGATATTAGATAAAACAAAAATGCCATCCTTCTCACGCCTTTTCGTTTAACATTATATATTCCAAGATTTTACTCATTTAGATTTGCAATAATTATAACTTGTCTGTATTTGTCAATGTTCTTCAATTTTGCCTCGCTCAATGTCGAATTTGAATATTTCTGTATATGTTATTACAATTTCGCGTACTATAATGCAGTGTCGTCAGCCCCGTGCTCAGTCTCTGAAGGTAAAGAATTCCGACATATTAGGGAAAATTGCTACATTCTGAACTAAAGCGAGTGTTGAGAAAAATCGTCGCAGTGGCGTTTTCCTTTCAAAGGGAAGTAACACACTGCTATGCCTTTTCACAGCTTCCATGGATAGTGGAGTCCTGTATGCCAACACATGTTCTTGGGTGAAGGAATGGGCCAGTCTAAATCCGAGCGCGACGAAACTGTTGAACGGAGTTGTAAAACCCAAGTGTGCCTGAGATTCAAAAGAAAATTTGACAGCTTAAGTGTGAGTATTGGGTCGTCTAAATGTCTGTGTACGAGGTCTAAACTATTAGTTAACTGATATATCGGTCTGCTGGTGTTCAGCGGCACATCAGCATGTTAAGGGCCATATCACACCGCGGAAAGAAATACCGCACTCAGAGTCAGAAAATGGTGACAGATCCGACCTGGAAAGAATTCGAACTCGCATCCTACTGGTCGCTAGCTGAGTACACCAACCACGGAGCTAAAAGGTCTTCCAAAGTATAATTGAGAAAAATACTTTTCAAATCAAGGCCATGACATCAACCTGTTCTAACACACCCCAATTTCGACAACTCTGACTTACAAAAGTTGGGAGATATCAGATAAAATTTATAAATTAACGTGATATAACTGCATAAATTTATGAGACTAGATTTATTAACAAAAATATGCAGCTAGGAGAAAATTAATTGCAATTACTCTAAGCAGGGTTGTAGTAATTTTAAGTTGGAAACTTTAAATGTTTCTCGAATAAGATGTCAAAAGTTACAAGTAACGTACCTTGGTAATACAGTTGGAATAAACATTAACACTCACATATTTTCTATCGAATTATATAAGTTTAATGCTAAGGATTTATTGTCTTTACTTGTCAACAGCTAATTCATTTAATTCTTGTCTTATTTACAGATTTTAACAGCCTGTCGCAGCATTTGTTTCACTTCATTCTTTTCGCAATTGAGTATTCTAACATTTCAAGTTAACATTTCATATGACGACAGCTTTGTGGTCAGTATTTTCTACTGCCCAGACATTTCAAGTTAACGTTTCATATAACGACATCTTTGTGGTCAGTATTTTCTACTGCCAAAACATTTCAAGTTAACATTTCATATAACGACAGCTTTGTGTTCAGTATTCGCTACTGCCCAGACATTTGAAGTTAACATCTCATATAACGACAGCTTTGTGTTCAGTATGCTCTACTGCCCAGACATTTCAAGTTAACATTTCATACAACGACAGCTTTGCGGTCGGTATTTTCTACTGCCAAAACATTTCAAGTTAATAATTTATATAATCACTGCTTTGTATCCATCATTCTGTACAGTCAAAATATTTCAAGTCAACCTTTTGCATAGCTACAGTTTTATGTCCAGTATTCTGTACTGCCAAAAGATTTGAATTTAACAATTCATGTAATTACAGTTTTGTGTCTAGCTTTGGAGGCTGTAATGTAAACAGTATAGTATTTTAAGAAAGTAGAAAGCAATACAACCTTAAAATGGTGAAATTAGAATTGATTAGAATTGTTCATAGGAACCATGCATGAAACATATTTAATCAGATTACCGAAATTGAAGTATTAGACATAAGGATGGATACACACCATCTGATAGCTAAGTTTAATAATAATAATAATAATAATAATAATAATAATAATAATAACAAATATAAATTGCCTCCTTAAAAACGAGTAGTATGTAAAATTTTGTGATTTGATTAATTGAAAAATTGAATTTTAAATGTATTTTGTTGAATTTAAAAATGTAAATCTCTTAAGTGAGGAATTTCCCCAACGTCTCAGAGAATGCTGGAGTTAAGGAGAAGTCACATCAAGATTCTATCCAGAAACAAGGCTATTATTACAATAGCCTGGTAAAGGTATTAGGGTGCTATTGTTATTTGACTTCAACTTTTTTTTTTAATTTCCTCATGCAATAGTTCATAGAACATTATTACTTGATCTATTTGTTGCTTTTTTAAATACATCGATGAGCCAAAATGCCCTAATTGACGAGTGGCAATTTTAAACACTATGACGAGTCATTATGAGTACGTTGTTGGTAGCGTTTCTAACACTGATGAATCATAACGCGTAACGTGACGAGCGGCGATTTTAAACGCACCGATGAGTGATAACGCTTAACGTGACGAGTGCCGACTTTAAATACGATGAGGAGTCATAACGAGTACGTGGCGAGTTGCATTTTGGGGATTAAATTAAATGGTTTATATTGAATTTTTATTTATTAAAGCTTTAACAACAAATCTTTGTCTTCTGTTGTGAGTGTTTATGAACTCTTGGGTATTTTTTGACAAAATGTTTTAAAGATATAAATGTTAGAATCTGTACAGAGAATCCGGTCAGATTACTGTTTTCATTTGTACCTTTACTATATTTGTTCATGAGAAGTAAATTCCGACCAAGTAAGCTGTTTGTTGTATTATTCAGTTTTAAATTGTTTATTACTGTACAGTCATACTGTTATATTCAAGCACGTCTACGTTGCTTGTCGTTTTCTGACACGCAACCTGGGATAGAAGCGTAAAACACAGTATCCACTTGAAACTGATACATTACTCAGAATTTAGAAAAGATGAACCAAACCTAATGCTTTTATTGACCTTTAAAAACATTATATATTCGTGCAGAGCGTAAATTAATGTGACCTAAGTTCAATATTTGAGCGATTTTCTAAGTAACAATGAATGTAGAGCCTAATTTTAAACAGTGTTTCTGCAACATTCATCATCGTTTGTATGAAGGTTTTTCCCCAGCGGTCCTGCAGTACATTCCAACCACGAGGTACCGTTGGCTTAATGGACCTCATTACCTTTATACATTTTAGTCTACATCTTCAATTTTGTCTCCAGAACACTATAAAACTTTCCATGTTGACGATTTGTTAGTAGCATATCCACAGTAACTAAAAAAGAGTAGATCAGTATGAACTAGTGTTGCTTGAAATACATTATAAGTAATATGTGTTGCCTTCAGTGGCGTAGCGAGGGTACTTAGCACCCGGGGACAAAACATAAACTTGGCGCCCCCTTCGAGTGCATCTGAAATAACGAATAGTTGTATTTTCCTCATTTTGGCGCCCGTGGCACATGGCGCCCTGGGACAACTGTCCCCCCCCCTGCTCTCCCCAAGCTACGCCACTGGTTGCCTTCAGTTTACAACCCGATTATAACAATAATTGACCAGTTTGGTTTAGAAACATTATTATTATGAAAGCCAGTCGACTCTTTCAAGTTGTACAAAGTCAACCTTAGAAGAAAATTAATAGAATCCTTGATAAGAAATATTACTAAACATTTATTTCATAATTTGCCACGATTCAGTATTTGAATTGTTCAACCTAAATTCTACAAAGACAAAAATGTTGCAAGCTAGAGTACCAATACTACAATTTGGTGAATCGTTTTGACCCTTCTTGCAATTGAAGCAATCCGTTTCCTAGAAAATCCACCCAAACTATAGTGTGGTAAAAGAAGTTCAAATAAACATCTGACACGTTTGATCTTTACTGGACCAGAACCATGGAGGAGTTGACAGAATGACGTTGTCTACTTGATAGCTATGGAAACCAAACGTTTGCCTGGGAGTCACGAGAGTAAAGCATCCGAAGAACATGTCTTAAGGAACACTTTAACAAAGTTTGATTAAAATTGTAAGACAGGTCTTAAAGAAATATCCAAAGCATCAATCGAACAAAATGGAAATCAAACGGTCGCAAGGGTAGTCATTGCAGCAAATAAGGTTAAAACATGTCACTAGAACATTTGTATAAATTTAAAGCGGAAATGACCTGGTGGATTTGAGATGTTGAAAATAAATTTGTCAGCAGGTTGCTATGGAAGTTACATGACTGCTACGAAAGCTAATTGTTTAGGTAACAAATATCCAAAGGAACAGTTCTGCAATGTGTTATCAAATCTGGGTCATTTCTTTTCTTACGAATGTAAAAATATGCATTCCAAACCTAGTTGCTACGGAAACAAAACGGCTGGTAGGAAAACTGTTAAGACGAAAATCTTTGCTAAAAGAGGGTAAAGAGGAATATTTTCTTGAAAGTTCGTCAAGACCGTGTCAGCAGTTTACAAGAAATAAATATGAGTTAAATTAAATGTGGCTACAAAAGCTTGGTAGAAATATGAATTTCGTATAATTTTTACAAAATATGCTGACCCACTTCAAAACAAGGCTTCCCGTGCCAAAATTAGAAAGACTTTAAATGACTCATACTTACGATGATTACCAGCATTTGACCAAATTGGACTAAAAACTTTGTGCTAAAAATAAGATTAAGTTTTGAAAATAAACGCTGATCTGCGATTAAATATGACTACCCTACTAAAATTTGTTTCGATCACTCGTTTGACTAATTCTGTTTTTCTTAAACTACAAAATCCACAATCCGCAAAACCGAATTTATCAAGCGTGTGATCGAAACAAATTACTTTTGTTCGACTGATGATGAAATAAAGCGAAGTTAATTGTTTGAGCAAAAAACAACTGATTTTATACTAACTAGTGGTCCAAAATTCTCATACATTACCTGAAACTGTGGACTAGACTTTTCGCATATGCCTTTTTTATATTTTTCTCCACCTACAGTCTCCCAATACTTGGACCACTAACCATGCTGCAATGTAGCTTAATTTCTATGTCTTAAGAATGACCCGTGAATAGTCAAACAATAAAGAAATGATATTTATCTGGAATATTTACCAGTAAAAATTTCTCTATATATTATTATTTGTTCTTGAATAAATTTAGACTACGAGATTATAACTTATAGACAAAATTGTTCTTTTTCACTTACATCTCCCATGATAGGCTTATGTCAAAAAGATTAAAAGCTTAGGTACTTTACAGTTTTTCCGATAGGTGGCGTTTTGTTTGCATAGGAATTCCCCTATGTATTTTAATGTAAACAATAATTTATCCCTCCTTCTGTCTTTCCATGAATAGATTTCTAAACGTAAAGAAATAAATGTTTGTAGCAAAAGACTGATAACATCTGCCTGACACCACACTACACGATAAACCTACAACGTGTCCGTGTGTCCATCATGCTACTGTCATTATGATAAGTTATTAATAACTAATTTTTTAAATAAAATTCCTTTTGATAAAAATGAAATTCCGCGGTAGTCAGAGGCAGGTTTTCACTCCACAAATTACGAAACTGAGTAAGTCAGTTTATAGAAAAAACTATTTCCTACATTATGTCAGATCTGTAACAAAAAATTATGCTAGCTTTATGGTAAAATGGAACCTTTAGGAAACTATGTTGTTTACTACGACATAAAAATATATGCGTTTATATTGATCTGGCTCTTATCCTTCAAGCAGCAAGGATTTTAGTTTAGGAGTTAGTCCCGATGAACATCTCTAAGAAACAATTTTGAGTTTTTCTGTGTGGGATCAAAAAATTTACGTATAACAGAACGTCGACAAACAAGAACAACATCGTATGAAATGTATAGAAAAAGGACTGACATTTAGCAGTGTAAGCGTAAACCTTGGTTCGAAATTTTCTGGAACTCCCTTGCTCTGTCTCTTGTGTGTGAAAATAATCTTTGGAAGCAATGTAACTTTCTTGACTTCTGTTGACTCTCTCAAGCACGTGGAGACCGCGTGTATTGTCTCAGGATCACATGTTTCATCTTTAAAATCGCCAGTGTGAACTTGGGCTAAATAACTTCTCTTGTCGTATGAGGCAATATGGAATCTGGTCATCATTTTCTTCTGAATTCGCATTAAAATGGCATGATCATTTCATGCAAAACACGGTCGTAAACCTAATTGGAAAAATAATAGTTTTGAAAAATTTAATTATTCAAAAGCTTAATCATCTGTTCATCTCATTACCATCTCCTCCATAAACTTTTATCAGGGAATTAAACGAATAATTTTTCACCTTTAGATGGAAATCAAAAGTGGACAAAGTTAAAATAGAGGTTATGATTCAAACTTTGCTAAAATGTGGCTTGTCGATGATACATATTGATACATTTATATTAGCTTTGAAAATAACATGGATTCATAACGTTCTACTACATCACGGAGAATTGGTCAATTTATTTGTATATGAAATATGCAAAATTAAGTACATGTTCTTATTTGGAGATGAAAATGTGATGAACTTATCCAAAATAACACAATACTCTCTTTGGAAACTAACAATGAAAGATGTAAAGGCTATTGCAAATGTTACGAGTCTATACTCTTAAAATAAGTAACAGAAAAGAGTGAAAGACAACAAGCTTTGTAAAATTTAAACAAATGCATTTATTTCCCTAGAATACAAAGTGAAAGAAAATAAAACATCTTACGGTATTGAGAATTAAATCCCAAAATAATCCAAGAATTACAAACACAAGCCCTAGTAATGCAAAGTCCTGAATAAAATTCAGTAAAAGTCTATACAAAATCCCGAAACTGAAGTCGATGACGTGTCGGTGGTAGCCATTAAAGTGTTGATGCGTGAACAGTCTTTTGTTGAATCACAGAAATATAATTCCAGGTTTGAATATACTATAAATTCCAGTGAATGTCTCTATCCAAGAAGTTTATCAGAGCAAGTTTGTATTTCCAGAGAAAATATTCACCTGAATTCAATAATTTGAAGAAATAAAATTTATCCCAACTGGACACAACATAATGTAACTTAAAAATGCTAGACTTTAAAGCACGAATGACCAAGTCCTCACAATTACAAGATTATATAGTTCTCTACTTGACCTCGGGTCAAAATTTGCATTTTCTAAAAAAAGCCATTACCTAATGGAAAATAACCTTCTAGAATGATGCCGATGTTTACAAAATCAAAACCATAATCTGTAAAATTGACTTAGGAAAGTCCAAAACCCTGACTTAAATAAACATTTTATTTACTTCTTCTATTAATAAAGATCCTGATATTAAGCCCATAGACATAGAGAATAATTTAGCTTTGTATTAGTTGTTTACAATGAATAAAATGAAGAAAAGTCAATCAGGTCAAGCACAAATGAACTCAATTTGGACAAGGTTAAGTCCAACATACAATGTTACAATACAATAGCATGTAATGAAAAAAACCTAACAATTAAATAAAATATACATAACACAAATCACGTTTGCAAAAGGACGTTAAACCAACTAGTGAAAATAAATAGAATGAAATTTTCATTTTGAATATGGATATATGGTCTGACATATATGCTAAAGTTTTTAAAATAAAAAGAAACTCAAAATTACAATGGTTTCATTTTAGTGTTACCCATAGAACGTTACTAATGAATTCATTTCTGAATAAAATAAAATTGTCCGATACTGATAAATTTACTTTTTGTAAAAATACCCAAGAAACGATACTGTATTTGTTTGGGGGCTGTAATTTGATAATCGGCTGTGGAATTGTGTGTCGCACTTTATTCGGAATAAAGTGAACATAGATATTGTGCTAAGAGCAAAAACTGTTGTTGGGAAATACAAGTAGAGATGGAATACATGAACAAGCTCTTTAGTTTTGTTTTCTTCAGCCAAATACTACATTTATATATGTAAAATGAAAGGGGGTACACCTAGATCAGATGGGTTGAAAGATTTTATTAAAGAAAATCTGAAAAGAAAGAAGCATTTATATTGATTTGGGAACTGTGGGAACCATTATTCCACCAGTAACTATGAATGATGTGTTATTATTCAAATGCATGTTTAATAGCATGTTATAGTGTACTATGTGTTCTTGTGTTTGTATTTTAAGCTAATAGCTAACCCCCAAAATAGTGAATTCAGCTTGATTTGATGGTAAACAGGAGCAAAGGACTATAATATCACAAAGTCTATGTCAGCTAGACTCAATGTTGTATTTGTCTGTTTAAAAAGAGATTATGTACTATATGAATGTGTGCACGCGTGCGTGCATGTGTGTATGTTTTTCTTACACTACATGTATTGTCCCTAGAGTGTGTGAGATTTAAAGTGACCTTGGGGTAGTTCTCCAACCCGATGTTTACGGGGACAGTTAAACAAGACATTTTGTTACACCTGTCAAGAGGAACGACACTGTTCTTCACAAAGTAGAAATAAACTAAGGCGGAAGAAAAAAAAAGACAAACGTAAAGATAACTATTATCATTGTCAAGAAAAATGCTTTTTCTCAACAGCGTGTCTCATGACAGCGAAAAACGAGAAAAATGAAGAAAGTTTAGACGAAGAATTTCAAAGCAAAAGAACCAATTCCAATAACGAAATTCAAAGCAGAAGAAACCAATTCCAGCAAATAAATTCGACGCAAAATAGACAGTAGAAACAACAGAAGAAGCAATAATGATGAAGAAATACAAAAACGAAGGTACAGTAATAAATAGACGTTTGTACAATGGTTCAGAAATGACACTTATTCGCCCAAATGGCTGTAAAATACCGGATTTGGGGATATCCTTAACTCAAATCCTTGGACAAAGATGTCTTAATGTGTGTATTGAATTTAGCCTTGTTAGCTTTTGCAGAAAATGGCATTCCTATTTGTGTCCGTTCTTAAAATGTTCTAGGGAAAATATACCATAAAATTAAGTTTGCATATGTGTTCGATTTCTTGTTTAATTTAGGAAACAAAATCTCGTTCCTGTTTCACACACACACACACACACACACACACACACACACACACACACACTTCAAGTCAATGCTAAATACGTTTTTTAAAGAAAGGAGTTATATCGACTGTAGCCGGTTGAGTAACGTTTCTTCTTTGGGAGATACTGAAGGGTGAATTAGGTATAGTACAAAGGGAGGTAACTAAAGAGCCTTATAGAAGGTGCTAAATGTTATTTTCATATACTTAATCTATAAGAGGAATGATATTGCTGTAAGGGAAGGATTCCTTTCCGTTAGAAAGTAGACGACCCCTCAATTCTCTCTGAAGTCACGCAGCACTGTAAAACAAACAACAAAAACAACAGACTCACCACACATAGTAAACCTATGACGTCATATAATATATATATATATATATATATATATATATATATATATATATATATATATATATATATATATATATATATATATATATATATATATGTTCAAGGGAAGACCGTCACCTAATGTACACTGTTACAAACCACACCACTGGTTTTCAGATACCTATCAATGCAAATATTTGTCACTGGAAGGTCTAGACTGGCATTTACGCTTATCTTTTTAAACTCATACAAATAAAGTAACCACATGTTACTATAATAAGTGGATATGAATTTTGAAGATCGTCAGAAAATGAAAAGAATCTTTTACGATGGTTTTCAGTTCATTATAAGTAGATCCCGATTTTAATCAGATTGCTCCTTTCGGCTAGCTATAAATACCAAAGACGATGTAGAACCAAATAAATCAACAACCCTTGGCTAAAAATGATGGATTAAATTTGATGCATATGCACTCAAGAATACATGCTCTGTTTACAATTATGGACCATCGAATGATAGCATGAATGAATTCCAATTTTAAGAGCTCATAAAGTCAACAAAACTCTATGCTCAATTTGTTTTAGATTGAACGTTATCAACAGTTAATAATACCGCCACATCTTGTCATTAATGCGAGGCTTAATAAACTATGTCATGAAGTGATGACGCTTTCAATTTTTAATTGCAGCATTAAATTTCATATCATTTTCGATATCATTACATTTTAAGCATATAACACAGTAATTCGATTAATATTAGAGGTCCATGTCTCCCCGTCGCCCCCTCGTGCGTCATAGTAGCCTACATGTATCTGTGTGAACTCTCTTCCTTGTTTTCTAACAGACTATCTGTTGTTCTGTTATTCGATGAATGGATTTACTAATTCGTTTAACATGCTATTCAATATTTGGATAACGCTGTTGAAAATGCGCACAGATACAGAAAAACCCCTTTATTTCGGACTTAATTTCACTTCAAAAGTTGACAAGTCTGTGTGTTTTATTATGTTTTGGTTTGTCTGTCCCATGTATGATGAAACCGGAAACCCCATGAAGTCATGCTCAACTAGTAAAGATTGGGTCTTCATTCAAAATAGTTTATCAATAGAGTTACGTGTTTTCAAAGATTATTTGTAACAATTAATAATTACATTGTCATGCAACGTATAAGAATCCATACTTATCCAGGGCCGCCCTTAGAAGATTGTTTTTAAAGATTTGTTTCTAGAACGCAAAGTGGTGAAGATAAGAAACTGTATTCAGCATGAATTGATCGTCCAACCGATCCTAATGTGATGGCAATGGTGTCATGATGAATTTATCGTCCAACCGATCCTAATTTCATGGTAGTGGTGTCATCATGAATTTATCGTCCAACCGATCCTATTGTGATGGTAGCGGTGTCAGGATGAATTTATCGTCCACGTTCTATGAAACAAAACATGTCAGGATCTGTCAGCAATTCCAGTTTCTTTTACTGTGCTTGAGTAATGAGTCCCAACTTAATCTTGGTGCTGAGTAATACCATGCTAGGTCAAGTCCTTAGTTATCAGCGCTGACATCTCCAAAAATTTTCAAATATATCTGCCAGCAACAACACATCTGTGCTCAGATACAGGTCTTGATAATCTCCAAATGTTTTACAGTCCTAATCATTCTAAATTTGCTAAGCGTAAGCATAGTCGTCATCGCTGACACTTTCAAGATTTAATCGAGAATAAAAACTTTCCCTGTCAGGTAAACTTGTTTCATTAAATCTATCCCAGTCGTCAAGATATTCAAATGGAAAGATACCTTTTCTTGTAAGCAACTTTGCTTTGTCACCGAAATGATCAGTCAAATTATCAAACTTTCCACATCCTTTCACGAGTTCGCCTAACGATGCCGCCATAAACTGGAGAAAATCAATAAATCTCAACTTGCCGAGTGTCACAGACATATACTTTTCCTTATTGTTTGGAATGTATTGTATTTTGTCGTTGTTATCAATTTTTAGGTGGTTAATTATATCTTTGTTGCCGAATGCTTCTACGATAATATGAGAATCGTATCCACGGAAATTATGTGTGAAAACAGGAAAGAAATCTGGTGTCGTATATTTAAGATTGCATTTGTCATGAGCTGGACCGCGATACTTACCCGTAATATGACAGTGATCTTTTACTCGATCCTGAGTCGTAAACGCCTGCTCGAAAATATGTCATATTTTTTGCCGAAGCAAATTCTGTTTCTTGTTTAATTGTAAGCGGTTTCATTTTCGTTATCCTGTCGAACAACATCATGATGGTATCAACCTCGATAATGAGATTTTCAACAACCACAGAGCAGGATTTTCTCTACGATAAAGTTTAACAGGTTTTGATAAACCTTTATCAACAGTTCAAACAACTTTGTATGACACCCCAAATCGTAGTATATTATAAACGGAACTTTCATCTTGTGTCTGTAATTCGTGAACTGTAATATATTTCATCTTTACCTTGCATAGATATTCGTTGTACGATAGAACAATATTCTAGGTGACTATCTAATACCAGCTGGGACAAACATCCGTGGAGACACTTGAAACAAAAATGTTTCTTTTCGTTGTGCTTGTTATACTGCCCACCTACTAACCCGTTAAAGTTTTGATCCACACGTGGTGGTTTTTATAGAACAACAAGTTTATTGCTTTTTGTTTGGATCTTGCAGTATCTGATGTGGCTCTATCGCTGATATATCTTGGATGGATCTTTTGTGTATCATCATCGACTCTAAATACATTAATACCACCTGGTAAAGGTAAAATGTTTTTTTCCTCAAGTTTTGGAATTTGATACTCAGAAACAGGAAATACAATTCCGGAAAAGTTTAGATCGTTAGAATGACAAATGTAATTTAATACTCTGTGGGCGTGCTTATCTACCGAGAACAACGCTGATAATAACGCCCATTGAAAACATTTGTTATCGTTGTTCTCGACATTGATAAAACATTTCGTTTTCAATTTTAGTTGGCAGATCAACATATGAGCTACCTCGCAATGGAGTATATTTCATAGTATGAAACAGAGTTTCTGTTATTTTATCGACTCTCTAACCCGATCCAGATGTTGTATATTCATCAATCTTTCTCTGTATCTCCTGAAATATATCATCTGACAATGACAACAAAATTTGTTCCAGTCAAAACTCTACAGGATAGCGATGTAATGTAAGGATCGGCAAGTTCCTCGAACTGATGTTGTTGTTATTGTTGTTGATCGACTAGCCGATCTGAGGATATACTCAACTTTGGAAAACGAACATGAAATTGCACAATAATTTTTAGACCCTTGTGCGTTGCAAGCTCAGATTTTACAGCTGGTTGAAGTAAAGGAAACAGATTTGTAGATGAGAAATTTGTTAGTAAAAGATGTTTATCAAATTTCTAGCTGTTGTCAAATCCGGCAAATGCTGTTGCAATATTTTGCCATATCTGCAAGTTTCAACATCATATAATATTGTGTTTAATATTTCTCTAATAGTACGATACGAAATTGTTAAATAGAGAAACAAAATTGCTAATATTATAAGATGGCAAATTTATACCAACGACCTATCATCGTTAATGGTCTTGTAAGGTGCCAGGAAATATTCTGGTGCCATCCAAAATATAACTTGGTGTTGTTATAAATCTCAAAACGGAAAATGTGATCGGAGTATTAACATCAGAGGGTTGCAGGATAACAGTAAAAGCGGAAGATGATAATGAATATACTAAAATGTTCTTACACGACTTTATCTGAACATTTTTCAGTGACGATATTCCTGCTGGAATGCAAGTTTATCATGTCAATGATCAAGTCACCGACAACAATATTTCCAATTTGCTTTTGAAAGAGGAGTTTAAACCACATCCGATATACGATTTGTATGAGGCTAGCAGAGAAGGAGTTGTCAGGAACTTTAGAACAAGGCACATTATTGGTTATGTTGGTAATATGGGATATTTTCAAGTGTCAGTACGAGGTATACAAACTAATCAAACTTTATATCTCTAACATCGTTTCATTTATGAAGTAATTCATGGGCCTATTCCTGTTGATCATTTCATTGCTCATATAAACGGAATAAAGACGGACAACCGATTCGAAAATCTTGACATTGTTACTTCTAAAGAAAATAATATGCGCGGACGAGGACGATTCAATTTAAAAAATCCCGATAGATCTGTTATAGCAACTAACTCTACAACAGGAGAAAGAACATTATTTCCGTCAATGATATCAGCTGCAAAATATTTTAATATTCACTCACAATCAATCACATTTGCTGCTGATGGAACCACAAAATCTGCCTTCTCAAAAAGGAGCGGTGATAGAATCTTCTTTCGATATTCACTAACGGTTTAGTGTAGCGGCAACATCGCTGTTGGTCAAACAGCAATTAACATATTTGTTTAAGGTTTCCCTGTCGTACTCTATCCAAAAAGATCGAGCCAAAATAGGAGAATAAAACACTTGATGTAAAATAGCAAAAGCGACTTGTAATAAAATTCTTAATCGACTTCGAGGTTATCTCAGAGGTGAAAAGTTTATCATGCTAGATCTGATACAGTAATTGCGAGTCAAAGACGATTTGTTCGTAGATATGACACCGAACAGAGATGCGAAATACAAAAACGATACTCAGTAAATTTTATGTAAAATCGCTGGCGATTTCATTTGAAAAATAAGGATAGTAAAAATTTTGTGAGAAAATAAGGATAGTAAAATTTTGTGTGAAATATTGATCACAGTACGAGTCACCATATTGTAAAAAAATGGCAAAAGGGAGTACCTGATGAGCAGGTTGAATGAAGTTAGATCTCTCTCATCTTGGGTAATTATATTTCTTTTTCGATTGTGTTTAAACATACCCCGTGGTGAATCGCTAAGTGCAAAACAAAATTTAAGAGATTCAGAGGGCTGTCCAGGCTGATTTTCAATTTTGCAATTGTTGGATCGCTAAGCGCGAGAGTTGGTAATAAAATACACCTCTTAAGCGAACCCCGGGCGCTTTGAGGTTCGGAAGTGCCAGGCGATTTGCACCTGGAAATTAGTTTTTTTAAAAACAAAATAATTTTAGAATTACTCGTACAAGTATATCACGTCTTTTTCAATGCCCGCAGGCGCTCTCTTAATTATAATAGCTTCTGTCGCGGAACGCATAACAATATGTCTATCGCATTTGTCTGGACTCGAACACATGAAATAGTTTCCACTTGTCGATCTAACCTTTGTCCGTATGCTACAGATCTCTTGCAGGTACACAGATGAAATTTAGATATATAACTGAACGAAGCAGAAACTAATTTTCTTGGAGCGTCTGTTGTAATATATGCAATTATTGATTATTTTGCAAAATCCGAGCGAGTTATTAATAGCGCATTCATTTTAATGATCAGAAGTTTGACTTGCAAGTCACATCGAGTTCTTAATAGCGGAGTGGAATTTTGTGTGAATGCTAGGTATAATAATTTTGTGTGAAATATCAGATATAAAAATTGCTTTCAATCTTTAGCAATTTTGTCCGAAATATATCAGTAGTCTTATATGATGGGGTGTTCTGGATCAAACCCTATTTGCTTGACGACGGCTACGATTCAATGGCATGCCCTGGACGGGTAAACGATTATGAAATAGACGCTGTTGCCTCAACAAAGTTGTTTTCGTAGTCGTTTAGACTAATTTGAGAGGACTATGGAGGTGGGGGGTGGGGTGGTGCAGAATTATTTTGTCAAATTCAAAATAGGGTACTGGGCCAGAACAGCCCTATATAAGACTACAGATGATATCGTGATGTTAACAGTGTCAGCATGAATTTAAGGTCCAACCGATCCTAATGTGATGGTAACGGTTTCAGTACAAATTTAACGTCCAACCGATCCGAATGTGATGGTAACGGTGTCAGCATGAATTTTATCTTTCAGCCAATCCTGCAGTGATGGTAACGGTTTCAGCATGAATTTATCGTCCAGCCGATCCTATTGAAAACACTCATTAGAAACACTCATCTCTATCCTTTTCTTGTTTCTAAAAGCTGTTTTGAGGTGATAGTGAACGCGAATTTGTTTGAGTATCAGGCCTCGTTTTTTAACAAAAATCCTTAAATATTTCCCAATTGCTTTAGATTCTTTTTCTCCTCTTGTGCTTGTTTGCATCTACTATTTTTATTTTGGTTTCCTCGTCATGAGTTCGTAAAACATGCTTTGCTACTCGTCCTTACGTCAGTTTCCGTCAAAAGTGGGATAGCCCAAATTCTACTCAACACGCCAAAACACGAAAATCTGCTTCTGTCGTTAGGCTTAACAGCATGAAGTTCTAATTAAAACCAAACACAAGGCTACATAGCATGCCTGTACGACTCAACAATGGTTTAGAGTATATCTCTAAATATATAATTACATACATGTACAAACATGAAATGTTCTTAATTAATTAGAATTATTTGCGATTTTCATGCTTACGGTAGCTTTCTCATATTCTGTAGGATATATTAATTTTCATCTTTGATATTTAAATTTATTCTCTACGAAGGCTTCATTTGTAAAGGCCTGTATGGGTTAATGTTTTTTTTCGAAATAAATATCCAACTTTTATTCTGTGTAATGCTTATGACTTATAGGAAAAGTGGACACTTTTCCATAAAAATATGAACGTGGTCTTCTTCTCGTGCATTCTCCCTTTTTGAATTAGCATGCAAGCTGTTTGAAACAAAGACAATACACTACCTCATGTTGATCACTTATTTATGTTTTTAAAGATTTAATTATTTTACACACACACACACACACACACACACACACACACACACACACACACACACATACGATTCATTTACGGACGAATTTTAGATATTAAGCAAATGCTCACGATGGGGTCATGAAAGTAAACACATGGTCCTGGATGATTTAATGATACTTTGTTCACTCGGTTAAAAGCGTTGAAAGGAGGTGTCAAATGCAACTGTTCCCGAGTCAGGAAAGCAGCTGGCTTGATCAATGAAACGATGCTTCTATCATAATTCCTGACAGACAAACAGTACAAATTTCCATTCTAATCCCCTCCGGGAATTAAATTTATCACCCATTAGCAACATATGGCAACATATAGTCACCCATCTCAATATAAACCTGTCCGAGACGGGACAATATCACAACGTGCTCTTCTGATATCGAAGAAGATACAACGTAAGTTTTGCATTTAATTTTCCATTTTGAAATTAAGTAATTGGGGATTGAACCGTTATTATTATTATTATTATTATTATTATTATTATTATTGTTACTATTCAAACTGTTACTAGTAATACTGCTGCTGCTACGTTCAAAACTGTTTCTATTCTTACATTCTAAGTCCAGTATGTCAATAACCAGTATTCATATCTAAAACCTTGCTTGCAATAGTCAACATAAACTTGATCTGCGCAATTGCTTATTTACCTCATAGTGGTGCCAAGAAAAATATAAGATTATTGTGAAAACATAAAAGCCCTTCAGCAATACGGTTGGCCGATTTAATTCTCACGGCCGCTGTGTACCTCATCTGAAAAGACTATTCACATGCATGAATGACTAGCCTAATCCACACGGTGTACATACAGACTTCTATATAAAAAAGTAACTGCACTATCGCCACTTTAACAATTCCATTATCTTTGGTATTAGATTTTCACTGTACGTATAAAACAACGGTGTGAGCTGGCGATGATATGAACGAAATGGTCAATCATTCTTCCATTGTTTAGTCCTTCCGTGAATGTAAAGCTTCCGGAATATTTGAGATTTGTTTCTAATATATTCTTCTGTCGCCGAGGGACTAGACTTTGCAGCAGTGGGTGTACGCCAGCCGTGCGAATAGTTTTCGAGAAAATTAGAATAAATGCGCATTATAATTATACATTTCCGTAGGGTAATAGTAAAGAATTGATCACTGTTGCTGCTTTCCAAAATTACTCTGTCGATTTTCACTAAAACGTGCCTCGATGGCAAATGGAATGTGTTGAGATCGGGTGTGGGGAGAGTCCATAATATTTGGGAAAAGAGCTTGCAGATCGTGGTAACTACACGTACACAGCAATGATGTATAATAGATTTTTCATTAATTTGCACATTCTGTTACTAGTCAGAAAACTCGACATCGATATATCTAAATTACTCTGATGATGTAGTGTTAATAGTTTCGGAAACATAGCAAAGCAACTGCACAAAATCTCTAACTTTGCATACTGCTTTAATTTCAGTCAGATGCGAACATCACGTAATAAACCAGATATTCATCTCTAAAACCCTATTCAATGTAATGATAGTCAAATATGAGAATACTATCGCACACTTATTAAGTTTTGAAAAGACAGCTATTGATATCCTACAAGACTAAAAATGCACTTAATCGGAAGGCATGTCTGCAGATACCAGCATACAGAAAGTTTCTTGCCCCGGGGTCAGACACAATAGCTCGCCTCAAAATGGTGGTTTTGCCACATTAAAACAAATGCAACTGTAATTATTAAAAACAGAAGCTTGTGTAAAGTTAGCATTTGCTTGCTGCATTTCATTTGATAACCCTATCCCGAAATATACTATATGATGGTTATTTTTACTTTCTGTTGTATGTAACTGTTCTTGCTATAGACACAAAACATCCAAAAGTGACGTATGTTAACGTATGTATTTTTCTGATATGAAATATAAGAAACCTAAGATCGCGGATTTAAATAGAGGCATTATCGTGCACGTATGAATACGTTGAACGTTATTGTTGTATTCCAGATTTTCCTTCTCCAGACACCGACTTAATCATGTACTTGAGAGACGCAGCCACCGCCGCCGTCGTTGTCAGCTGTCTGCTGTTGATGATTGCTGATCATCCAGTAAAGGCTTGCTACTGTCCTTCTGTCACGGATGAGGAAAACTTTTGCGGGGCCAAAGAACGTAAGTCCTCCTACTTCTTTAATACTGTAAACGCCATAAACTCACTGATAAATTTGACTCTTGGATATTATGTCACTCATAATATGTATTTCAGGTTAGTTAAGTATGTTGACAGTATATTGATATATTTGCAATCTAGCTTTCTTGATACCCAAACTGATGCCTACTAAAACCTTATTCTGATTGTCATGGCATATGAGGGACTCTCGCTGCAGCCATCGCAGGATGTTAACAACTTATTTATTTATCAGATCATTAATTATCCATATCATTATGAATCAATTCCAGTTTATACAACAATCACATGTTTGTTTAGTTTTATAAATTGTAGTGCTTATGCTGTTTGGACATTATGCGGAGGACCGAGTTAAAATGAATTGAGGATGAGACACTCATGTATATTGCGCTTGATCACAATATTCAGTAGCAACCACCACAATTGTTTATTATTTAACCCATTTATTATATAATACATTGCATGTAACTGCTTTGTAGAAAATTCAGAAGGATATAGATACTATACAAAAGAGATAGAATTTGAATTGTTGTTTATCAATCAATCGATAGATGCAATTAAAAAAACATAACAAGAGGACCATTAAAGCATTTCTAAACCTGTAAAAAAATGTGTATAATTCATATGTCAACATTCGTACTTATCTTAGTGCAAATGTGCTTGAAAGAGTTTAGATTTGCTTTCTGATATCCATATATTCATTTGTATAGTCGGTCAAGAGAAAGTAATTAGACCGCACTTAATAATCACTCATAACACGTCTTTGTGGGTGCTGATTAGATTAACTAGATCTTGAATACAACGGTAATGATCAGTGATATTTGCCCATGTTATCATTTGTATTTTTATCTTTCTTCCTCCACATATTACCAGTTGTGAAGTTGACCGTTCTGGAAGAGACAGAGTCCGAAGGGGATTCATTCAGCTCTTACTTTTTCCAGTATAAAGTGCGAATTGAGGAAGTCTTTAAGGTTTGAAGCCTCTGCCTATATGCAAACCTCTAACTTCATATCTTCTTAGTGAAGATAAAATGATTTTTTACTCTCTGTATTTTTATGTCCAAAGTTTCATTTAAACTCGCTCATCCCAAATGTTTTTAAATTTTTCTACCATTTATATTTTTATCTTGAAAATTGATCACCCCCATTCTATGTTGAACAATTGCTAGTGTTCGTTATAATTTCCTCTTTAACAACGGTTATTATTGAAATCTATGGGGTGGCCATATTTAATCGTTTTTATACCTTTTCGAATTTAATTTTTATTCTGCAAACATGCAGGAGAAGCCCTGTAGCTTGTAATGAAACAGACTCGTGAACTCATTTACTTCTTACGAATATAAAAATGGGTGCATTGATACACAGGAACTATGTCCAGGATGATTTAAATCTTAAGCACCACCGGATAACCGGGGCTCCAAATGTACACTTTTAAATACGTCATATCATTTAAATAGCTTCCTTAGTACTCTTCTACAGGTACTCAAGTATGAGTATTTCTTTACTGCCTCACGTGCGTTTTACTAGAATTTAGACTTAGGTTAAAAGATCAGTACCAACATTTTCTTTCTATGTTAGAATTCACAATATATAAGTTTGGAAGACTTGTCGTAAATTTAGACAAAAGAAAATAAAAAATATCTGAGATTATTCCAGAAAGCATTATTCTGCACGGAAGCGACCTGCATTTGAGAGTAAGCATAGAAAAACAGACTGTACTTGTAGATAAAGACAGACTAGGGTTTGACACAATGAATAAAGAATATATATTGAATAACTACAAATCTTAGTTTGCGAGTAAAATCAAAAATCGTTTGAACCAAAGATTGCTGCTTTGCACAATTTTGCCAACAAAGTTCTAGTTTGCTTGTCGTACAACAAGCATCTTTCCTTTCGTGTCCATTTCTTGCTTGTATCGCATAAACTTTGTGAAACACCGTGTGCCTTGAGCAGCAATAGATGATTAACACAAGAATTGGAAAACATTGATACTCACTATAATGGCAGGCTGGTTGTTAGTGTTTGGAAGAGTTCAGGTAGTGGCACTGAATACATTTCTGAAAAAAGGATAGAGAGAACAGCTGCCATTGGTTAGACTGGTGACTTCAGGGAATGAATTTCTGCGATAAGGGCGGAGTGATAGGATGTGCATTGTGGAGGGAATGAATTACTGAAACTAGTTTTTTTGAATTGTTTTGTAACAGATTTTAACTTCCAAATTTTGTTTGTAAGGTGGTTTCATGCAATCGTACCATTCTGATGCCACTTATTCTTTGGCTAATTGCAGTTAAGGTGTTCATTTAAATTGACAGGGCCATATTTTTACGTATCAGATTGAAATACGAAGCATTGTAGCCTACGACATATTTCTTATGTTAGCAAATTACAACGAGGAAATGTGTTTTGTGTTGAATGGCAAATGAAATACTGGAATAATTATTTGTTTTAATCGGGGCCCCGAGTGGCCGAGTGGTCTAAAGCGCTCTTCGTTACGGATCACTGCCATCTCACCTCTGTCTGCGTGGGTTCGAGGCTAGGATTCGGCGAATGTGGATATGTGAGAAACCTTGCCAGTAGCTTCTCGTGGGTCGGTGGTTCTTTCCGGGGATTTCCCGGTTTCTTCCTTCACCATTAATACTGGCCGCCATGTATAGCCTATCAAGTGCTGAAAAGTGGCGTTAAGCCCCACAACAACAAGAACATTTGTTTTAATCCGTAATTCATTGGAATGCACTAGAAGGGACATAAAATACACCGTGCTACAAACATTTTACTGAAGGAGATTTTGTTTCATTTTAGTCTACCAAAGGTTTGACTGCTCAAACAGAGATGGATTTTAAGACTCCACGTTCAAGTTCATTGTGTGCCCTGCACCTTTCCACCGGAAGTCAATACCTGCTCTCTGGTATGATATTTTGCATTTTTATTCTGTAATCAGGCGAAATTATTTTGAAGGAAAAAAAAAAAATTTCCTCCCCTGTTGGATCAACTTTATATATTTAAAGACATGAATAGTTTAGATATGAAAAACTTATAATTTCTCCTCGTTTACCTGCATTCTTCATTGTTGCTTGTCCCTTATAAAATGGATACAATTCTGTGTATTTTGGTAATGTTTACAACATTGGTAATAGATAATACAAATATTTAATTGGTACACATACATTCAGAAGGTATCAAATGTGGTTTATGCATTGTGTGCATACTTTCTTCATGCTCACTCTTACATATGTAAATTACACTAAGTTCTGTGTCTCTTAACAGTTTCCGATTATGACGATGTCCTGAGCGCCAACGCCTGCTCTTGGATAAAGGAATGGGACAGCGTAGAAGCGGATGTGGAAAAACTATTGAATGGTGAAATTCAACCCACATGTCCTTAGACAGAATACCATGTTTGAATAATATGTATACTACATAAGTGTCATTAAAGTTGATAAATATGTAGAGTTGCACCATTGGTTTCACTCGATGGTTAACTAAATGCAGAAGTTTGAGAGAAAGAAGTTTCCGCATAAACCGGATCTGAAAAATAAATAATACCTAAATATAATGAACACATTAAAAAACTAATTGGCCATAGAGTAGGTGTCAAAAACTATACTGATGACTGCAGAAAATCAATTTGCTTCCAAGGATGCGATCTCAGTTCTGTAATGACTTCAAATGTTTTCGGCAAGAATCGTACAGAAATGCCCTTTCCTGTTTATATGTTTCTAAAACAGATCCCTAATAGTAACATAACGTAAAAACTAAAACAAAGCCACAAAACTGACAGTGAATCGAAGTAATTCTGACCCCAGCGACAGGCAGTTAGTGTAGACTGTGGCACTGTTTACGAATTGTGAGCAAATATTTTAACATGTGCAATAGTAGTGTTCAAACCATGTTAAGCATCATTACAACCAAGACGAATTCCATTTTAATACTTACATGATTCCTACATGGTACCTGATTGGATGGGCATCCGATATGTCTTCATTATTCAATATCGAACAAGAAGGAAAACCAGGAGCAGAACTGAAAAATAAAATTAGCCACAAATGTGATTGACCCGCGTTGGCTTGATTGCTAAGATTTGGAATCGTGACCAGAGACGTGCGAGTTGAGATCTAACCATTGAATCAGCCTGGATGGACTATCTTAAAGTGTATATGAAGAATGCACATTATCCTACTTGCCCAGGGTGAAAGGTATTGATGTATCGTAAAACAAACACACACACACACACACACACACACACACACACACACACCATACATACACACGAAACATAATCTACAAAGACCTTGGAAGTATCGACAGATACCCAGTTTCTCATTAGTATCGTCATCTATTCAAGAATACAGCTGACCTCGATGTAAAACGCTCTATTAAATCCGTTGAAATTTCAATGATAGCCATGGAGTTTGCAACAACCTTTAATGTATTTTGGAAGTATAGGATAGCAAAATACTAAAAGCAACTATTATCCTCTTTGCCAAAATATTCTAACTATGGACGACAGGAGAGGGTGAGTCTATGTTGTTCAGTTCTTGAGGCAAAGGAAATTATTATTACCGTTCTAACTTGTAATTTATTTCAATCCGTTCACAAATTTCATGATGTTACCCTTCCTTATGCGGTTCACTAAATATTGCTTTCATTGCGATTATTGCTGAGGCTTCAGGATCATCACAGAGCTATATCAAAGCGATCCATGTGTCGATATATATCAAAAAAGAAAAAGTATCCTTTCTACAGTGACACTGAATTACCGGCGCGTCATTTTACTCCAAAATACTCCAATGATCGTAACAATTATAAACTGGTCCAAAACATCATTGATTTTTGAATGTATTTTTGGTATGAATATTTTATCTTATGAGTAAAATACAAATCAATACTTATTTATTTTTTATAAGATCAAATAATCATTTGTCAGTTCGAAGTATAATTAATGAACAAGACATAGTTAATATAAGCTCAGAAACTAAAGTTGAGAACGAATTACTTTTTTAACTGTGTTATATACTATTTCAGTTTTGTGGGTTAACAATCAATAACCTTGTACCCAATCAAACGTGCACTTTTTGCCAAATAATTATATATCGAAGTGAAGACTACCAAAGAAATTGGTTAAAGGTTTCGATTGAAAGAGAAACCTTTTAATAAACGAACCATAAACAACTCTTCCTTACTGCATGGCTTCAGTGATGACGCGATAAAAGCGCGCCGACAAAAGCGCGCAGCGAGAAATATATGCTTTGATGGCAGTAATTCAAGAAAATTATATTCTAACATACGTAAGTACAGAATGAAAGGATGTTTGTATTAAATTTAATAAGTTTTGGTTTTGAGAATTACACAAGCTTTTAAATGGATGTATAACCTTTAGTCTAACATATTGTGTTTTTACTCAGCAAACCTGAAACATAAGAAATGTTTATTTACGGCGTCTTCAGTCCCTTAAAATCAAACATCCCTACGTGTAGTACTGAAATCATATTAAGCTTTCGCATCAATAAGAAAATATCCTTACTTGATTAATATTGCATTTTTAAAAATATATTTTCTCTTTTGAATCAATCATACAATTATGGATATGTTACATTCACCGATACTCTCTACTTTATTTCTTCGTCTTTTCATGTTTATTTTCTTCTTTTGTTCACTTTCAAGCAAAGTGTACTTTTAATGTAATGAACATATTATATATATATATATATATCTCGCAGTAAAATCTATTTTACAGTACTGATATTTATCTAGATTCATCCGGAAAGCTTCGGTCATTTATTTCAGAAATGATCACGTGAAGAAATGATACAACGGACACGAAGAAAATATGGTCGTTTTCTATAAAAAGAAACGAAGAAAGAGTGGCGAAACAACATCGTTTTAATTAAAATAGATTTTCAAACATGAAAAATATCAAGGATGTTTTGGACCATTTTTATAATTTGTACGGTTTTTGGAGTATAATAGTGTACAAGGATTCGCCCGTGAATTACCCCATACCCATTCATCCAATAAAAACAGAAGTGAATAACAGCCTGCAATGAGACACGTATCAGGACAAGGGAAACCAAGAGACAACGCTATTAAAGGTAAACGAGGCAAATGCTATTTGAGAGTAAAAAGGAAAAAGAAAGACTTACATACATAAGAGAGATAATCAGAGAGATTCGCACAATCCATAATTCCTAAACACCTCTCCACGTCTATATTCGCCTGTTATAAAGACAGGGAAACTCTAATTCGCCAAATCCGCTTCGATTGCTATATCGACCGCCCCATCTACCAGTCCAAAATCTGATGTATAGGAGAGGCCTGAGTAAAAGCTGCCACACGGCCTATTACTACGACAGCAAACAGCGACACGATGAAAGGCAGAGTGTTCATTTTGCAGGCAACCTTAACCTGCAACAGGGAGAAGAGCTACTGAACATTGTGTAATAGTGAGTACGCCATTTTATTCGTGTATGCAAGGCACCATTTTAGACCTTGGTTGTGCTATACAATTGCAGGTCTGGCAATTTGCCGAATTCAAAGATCACAGTGGATGCAGGTGTGAACTCACGCAGATTTCTGACTGAAGGTACAGATCGGCATATGGAATGCTCTAAAAGATAAATGTTTTAAAAATGATGAATACGCATGTTCTGTAACACATAATAATCTAATGTTTTGGGGATTATCGGTGAGGATCTCAATCGTCACCATTAAACTGCAAGGCTCTTGCAGATGGGTTTAAATAGGATATCTTTAATTAAAATTATATATCTTTCCCGATAGCTCAAGAGTACCACTCAGATTAAACATATTCTACGGAAATATTTGTTTTCGCTTTTGTTGTCTTGGAAGACGTTTTGGCTTGTACCATAAACTGCTCCATTTTCTATGGAATAAAGATCATTTGCAGTAGCCACATTGCTGCCAAACGTGGTGGTCCTAATTCTCAGGGTCATTCCATATATGTTATTCTTTCAAAAAAGCCACCTTGTAAGTCCAGGCCCAATTAGTAAAATGAGTTGTTTAATATTGAGCAGCTACTATTTGCGTGTTCGCTTCTCTTGTTGTTTCGTATAGAAAGTACATTTTATATACATATAATTTTAATATAAGGCAATGTAAGCTTCTTGAAGGTTACATGTATGACCATAGCAGATGATATTTTCAAATTGCATGTTCCTTTTGAGCTAACTGTTATTATATCTAGCACCAGTCCAAGTGACGTGTTTAAAATTAACCTTTATATTCATTAGTAAAGACAATACAATTAAGGTACGCATGTACAATCACTATAGCTTTGTTATTTGTGTAAACAGTAATACATCCACTAAAAAATAAACGCTTTAGTTTTTTGAACTACCTCTTACTTTGAAAGCATACTAAAACGTATTACTCACTTCTAATGTTCAAACAGTAATCAGTTACTGTTATACTGTAAAGTTTCACCGGATTTTTTTCTATATTTTGAACCCATCCCCACGCTCTGATTATTAAGGTAGAGGGGTTTACTGAAAAGCACAAACCTTGTGCATATAACTTCACACTTAAACCAAATCTGCAGTTGGTTAACATTTACTTTGAGTTAGACTTGGAAAATGGTTTGTCTGGTGAATACCTTTGCCAATAATGGGGGCTCTCAACGGATATTATGAGCTTCTGAGAGAGTGATAATTGTAAGCTGAAGTTGTTAGCTTGCAACACGTACAGGGGAAAGAATGTTGGCACACAGTTATGTTATTTTGATGCATTATTCTAGAAAGGTACTTGGATATGGTACTGGCAGAAACTGTACATGATCTACTGTTTATCTTAAATTTCACCATGTGTCCAATCTAATTAGAGTATAGAAGGAGGGAAATTATTTGTTAAAGAAATAATGGTCATTAAACGTTCTTTGAAATAATCAAGATGTTTGGCTGAAACTACGATCAAATATTCAGGTTAGTGTTAAGAGGTCGCTGATAATTCATTTTTTTCCTCGGGAGTGCTCCAAAAGTAGTGATAAGAAATATTTGACAAATGTCCGTTAGCGACTAATGTAATAACAACACTTGCGCTTGGCAGACAAATAAATTCGAGAGGGAATGAAGATAGGTTGTCCGCTTTTAAAAGCCGAGCTGATTACAAATAGCGTGCATTAGATACAAATATGATTCGAGTGAATATTGATGATTAGTTGGGTTGCAGAATACATGGAAGGGCGAGCTTGGATTGAAGACAAACCCCGCTGTTGCTGATTTCCTTATTAATAGGTAAGGATACGACATGGACTTCTAAAAATAATGTACCCAGTTGTACTTTTAAAGGAAAAATTCCCTCGTAAATGCTAGGCACTGTACTGCATAATAACAAGCGCAACATGACAATAGCATATCGCATAATGATCCTCGACCATATCGGATATAGCGTGGTGTTGGCTTCTTCTGTATACAACGTTGACATCATGAAATCGTTTGTTCCTGATTCGAATGAAATCGGTAGGCCCTAATCATACGCTTTGCTCGATGGAAAAATTACGTGGCTCATAATGTGGTGAAGCGCCGATTTTATCTAGCTTTAATGGCACCCAAAGATGTTTAGGACCAATATCTTTTAAGATTCTGTATTATTTAGATTAATTGGCTTTTGCACGTAACAGCGGGATTGCGGCTTGAAAAAAGCGAAAACGAATATTGCCAGTGTAGACAATGCAAACTTCTGAAAGTTCAATATATGAATTACAAAATATATAAAGGTAAAAATATTATCGGCCCTTCTGTTTACAGTTTGCCGCTAAAGTCTAACAAGTGAAAATGACCAATCGGAGGTAGCAGTGTTTTGATAGATGCACATCTGAACTAAGACCAAGATGTATACTCTATAACCCAAATTAGATCAATCAATCATACACCAAAATAAAGGGAATTAAAAGTCTTTTTAAAATAATATCTACGATATACAAAGTCTTTCTAAGCAGCGAGAAAAACGTGGGAAATTCATTTTCGTTAAAAAGTTTACCCTTCGTAAAATACGAGACTGAAGAGTGACACATAGACGAATAGAGGAGATCAAATACGTAACTTGGGATTTAAAAAAACCCCAGCCAAATTGATTTACGTGTATATGTATGTCCGCAATAGATGTAGATATCTCAAAATGGAAATGGTTGACAGGAATTCGGGTACAAGTATGGTACATGGTGCCCTTTTGTGGATGTTGACAGACACATTGTACTTCCAGTATGCAGATTAACTGGACGTAGGATTGCTTTATACCGGGGCTGAATGAGCCATTTGTGTTGTGTTCGACTGATTTCTGAATTATCGAATATTAATGTATCAATTTCATTATTTTATTTCAATACCATAATCAGCGAAATGGAAGTCTTGGAACTTAATGACTTAGAGAAGATTTCAAGCTTTCTGTTATTGCCATTGGGTTTATTTTAAATGTATTGCCAATTTATTCGATTGACTACCTAGTAGTGAAATATATATATATATATATATATATATATATATATATATATATATATATATATAGAGAGAGAGAGAGAGAGAGAGAGAGAGAGAGAGAGAGAGAGAGAGAGAGATTATAAAAGAGTATGTCATTCAAGAAAATAAATGATTAATAGAAACATTTACAAAATATTGTGCTGTAATAATGGAAATCACAAGACATTAGCCATGAAATAATGTTATTGAATTTAGTAATGAAACTGACCTTACTAAAATTTTATGCTGTCCAAAATTACGTGACGCAAAGATGCAAATTTGCCCGCTTCTAGAAGATACAGTTCTAGAAGTAGCCATCATTTTGTAAGCTCCAAATGAGATAATGAATGTAGTACTAACGGATGATCAGATGGACGTATATACAAAAGGAAACATTTATTTCTTAACTTGAAAATGTTGCACTTTTCCCACTAACTGTATCAGTCCTAATGGAAAATAAACTTTCATTCTGAAACGTATAAACAAGAGATAAACAAGGGATTCCCAAAAGTGACACAATATAAAAAGCTACAAAGACGTGAAACCAGAGAGAAGGTCAAAGCAAGGTTCGCCCCAGGTCAGGCAGACAGTGTGGAAGGTGACGCTGTTTACCAAAGTGATGTGGGAGTTGTTTAGACGGAGAAAATAGGCAGGATGTGTATAAAAATAGTTTTCAAACCATAATAGTGGTGATTAGAACCATGATAAGCTTAAGTAGAACCACATTAATCATAATTAGAATCATTTTAAGCTGAGTTAGAACCATAAGAAGCACAAATAGAATCATACGATGCATAATTAAAACCATCAAAAAAGTGCATTATTGTACTTACATAATTACAAGACTTACTGAAGTGGTGGGCATCCAATACCTCCTCATCATTCTACACCAGGACAACTACTGAAAAAAACGCATACATGCATACGTTGAGAGAGAGAGAGAGAGAGAGAGAGAGAGAGAGAGAGAGAGAGAGAGAGAGAGAGAGATTACTCCTGCAGCACTGCGGGACACAAAGCACGACTACTAGGGATAGAAGATAGACAAGGATATTAAAGTGTAGCCGAGACATATGCGATTAGAGAGAATAAAGGAAGAAAGAAAAGTCTTACAGACTGATATATAGAGAGACAAAGAGAGTCTCAGTCAATCCACCATTCTAAAATCCGTTTCCATCACCGTATCCACTTTCTACAAAGACAGGAACGGGTTTTGGAACGCCTTTGGGTACATATCCATTGCTGCTATGAAACTCTCATGGCTGTATCCATCGCCCCAACCACCACTCCAAAGTCCGGACGATGGATAGGACAGGCTTGGGAAATAGCTGCTATCAAAACCAAAGTTAGAGACAGTCACATGACCTATTACAAGGACGGCCATTAGCTACACGATGAAAACCAGCATGTTCATCTTGCATTTTGCGTGTTCATGTAACATAGAATCGAACAGATCTTTGTATAATAGTGAATGCGCAATTTCATCTGTGTGTGTAGGACACCATTTTAGACCTTGGTTGTGCCATGCAATTGCAGGTTTGACAATGTGTCGAATTAAAAGATCACAGTGGATGAAAATATGTAAAATCACGATTATTCTGATTAATGGTGCGCACCTGCTTATAGAGATCTATAAGACAAACATTTCCAAGATGTTGAATACGCATATTCTGTAAAACTTAACAATCTGTTAACTGGTAGCAACGTGACAGCGACACATATATAGTGTGTAAGTTGTGATAACGATTATTGACGAACATCTCGGTCTTCAACATTAAATTTCAGGCTCTTGCAGATTATGTTTTCGATCGGATATCTTTAGCTAAACTACTATATATTTTATTGAGGGAGATTTGTTACGTCACCGTAAACTGTGCTCAGTTTGTATAGGAAGAAGAGCATCGGTAGTGCTCGACTGAGTACGTTGCTTCCAGTTGTGGTGGTCCTATTAATTCGAATTATTCCAGATATATTATTCTTTTATACAAGCTGCCATGCAAGTAGATACAATTCAGGCCCCAGGTCTACTAACGTTTAGCTGCAGGTTTTCAGCCAAAATGAATTGTTTATTTGAATATTTGTTTACTTTTTTCTTGCCTTTTGTTTAAATTGTTTTAATGACTCATAGATTTAACAATCGGCTGACTTGTTTCTCACATAATATACACTTTCGAAATTTCATTCAATTTAGTATGAGGCGCTGCAAGCTCATTGATAAGTACAGTTATCGCCTCATAATGCATGTTCCTTTGAAGTAACTGTAAATTAGAAGTCGCACCATTAGGGGCGAAGCGTGCGAATTTCCTCTTTCAAACTCATCAGTGAAGAAAATACAATTAAGGGACGCATGTGCAATGATATCATAGTTGTTATTGGTAAAACAGAGTAATAAATTCGCGAGTGAAAAAAATAAACACTTTAGTCCTTTGAATTTCCTGTTAATTAGAAAGCATGTTTGAACTTATTATTTTGTTCTCTTATTGAAGTTAATGCAAGTTACGTCCCCTGAAGCTGCGGACGCGAAAGCAGGCCACGCCATAGGCTGATAAATCAGCCCCGCACCCATAATAATTTTGACTGGCGGTTTAGGGGATAGTATCGCCTATTCATGAAAACCTATTAAGATATGCTGCCACTCTTGTCTTCACACAATTGTGTATATTTTATACACTTACCGGCATTTCTCGCGGCTGTTCAGCTACCATCGGTTGAAGAGTTCTTTTGGCGATATGACGACTCGTAAATCCACGTGGAATAGAAAAGTAACAAAAGAAAAGAGTGAAGCCAACAAGCTTTGTAAGTTTTAACAAAATAATTTATTTCCCTAGTAAACAAGGTAAAAATATGAAATAGGACTTACGGTTTGTGAAAATAATCCAAAAATTAATCCTAGAATTGAAAAATATAAGTTCTATCACTAAACAGTTCTAATTGAATCCAGGTTCCAATCTCGATGAAGTTCCAATATGGAAGTCGATGACGTCAGATGAGGTCGTTGTACAGAAGGCAACAGTTCCTCGATGAATCACAATTTATAATGTTCCCGTTAGATTTCCAGAATAAGTTTCCACTGAATGTCTTTGTACCAGAATTTTTACTAAGAGAAGCACTTGTTTTGTTTTCCAGAGAATAAGAATTATTAAATCTCCAAAAATAGATGAACTTTACAACAAACTGGCATCAGCAATTAAAAACAAAACACCTTGAGCTCTTAAAGGTGTATGATACGACTGGCAAATCTACTAGAAATCGTGTGTCTTAACCCCCGATTTTAGATAACATGGTGGCTCACGTGACGAGGCTACGTGATCATTAATTTGATCAGCACAATAAAAGAAATGCCAATTTACACGTACGCTAGAATTACCCTATCTAAGAATCAAATTCCCAGACTGGAATTAAATAAGAAAGAAAGGCTGTTTACAACTTAGCTAACACGTGGGCCGAACAAGACCTTGGTAATAGCCAATCATTTTCATTCAATGTTTACAAACGTCTCAACCAAGGTGAACTAAAAATAGTGATAAAGCAACCGTTACGTTCTAATCAGGTCAAGTGAATTTTCCGAAAAGAGCTTCAGATCCAATGAAAATTAACATTACAATAAAATATGATGAAACAAAAATAATAAAATAAAGAATTTAATACTAACAAACAAGCAATTTAATTACATATACGTAACACCAGTCTCAACTGTTTAGTGGTCTGCCCGCTAACAACACATCTGTGTTTTCAGCAGATCGTGGAACAACTTGAAGTATTGTAGAATTTCGTACAGTCGCGTACGACATTATCTCGATCAATGATGAATTCAGACGAAGAATTTTGGTATTGGCTCGCAAGGACTCAACACTTTCTATACGTGAGCACGAGCCCACACCCAGCTCCGTTATTGCAACTGAATCTCCACAATATGCAGTTAACACTGGGTTTATATCATTTTCTGAAGATCTTTGGAATTCATATCCATTTATTTTAGTAACCTATCTGAAAAGTGTTACATTTCGTTTTAGGAAGAGTTATCGTTAGAAGCGATATTTTCCGAACAGATATTTTACTGTCATAAATGTGAAAGCTGTAATTTGATTGGTGATTGGAGAGTTCAATATCGGTCAGATTGTCCGAAATAATATCCAATGTCCCGCTTTCAGATTGGACGCAGGTAAAAGAAGCTGATCAAATCATATTGGTAGTTATATTTAAAAGAAAAGAGAGATACCTGATAATCATCGACTGTTTACGTATACAGTGACTTGTGGATCATCCCAGTTTCTCTCATAAAGCAGATTTTCGTGTTTTGGAGTCTTGAGCAGGATTTGGACTATCCCACTTTTGACGGGAAACAGATGAATGGACGGGTAGCAAAGCATGTTTTACGAAACCCATAACGAGGAAACCAAACTAAAAATACCTTATGTAAACAATCAAAGAGGAGACAAATAATCTAAAGCAATTGGGAAATATTTAAGGATTTTTATTCAAACATAGGCACTGATTCTCAAACGAATTCGCTTTCGCTATCACCTCAAAACAGCTTTTAGAAACAAGAAAAGGATAGAGATGAGCGTTTCTAATGAGTGTTTTCAATAGGATCGGTTGGACGATAAATTCATGCTGAAACCGTTACCATCACAGTAGCGTCAGTTGCACGATAAAATTCATGCTGACACTGCTACCATGACATTCGGATTGATCGGACATTAAATTTGTGCTGAAACCGTTACCATCACATTATGATCGGTTGGACGATACAATTTGTGCTGAGAGGGTTAACATCACAATAGGATCGTTTTTACGTTACCGTTACCATCACATTAGGATCGGTTGGACGATCAATTCGTGCGTAATACAGTTTCTTACCTTCACCACTTTGAGTCCTAGAAACAAATCTTTAAAAAAAATCTTCTGAGGGTGGCCTTAGATAAGTATGGATTATTATACGTTACATGGCAATGTAATTATTAATTGTTACAAACAATCTTTGAAAACACGTAACTCCATTGATAAACTGTTTTGAATGAGGACCCATCTTTACTAGTTGAGCATCGCTTCATGGGGTTTCCGGTTTCGTCATACATGGGACAGACAAACCAAAACATAACAAAACACACAGACTTGTCACCTTGTAAGTGAAACCATATCGAAAAATAAAGTTTTTTTTTCTTTTTTTTCTTTTTGTTTTTCAACAGAATCATCTAAATGTTGAATGGCATGTTAAACGAATTAGTAAATCCATTCATCGACGAACAGAATAACATATTGTCTGTTAGAAAACAGGGAAGAGGGTTCACACAGATACATGTTGTCTACTATGACGCACGGGGGTGGGAGGACGGAGAGACATGGAACTCTAATGTTAATCGAATTACTGTGGAATATGCTTAAAATGTAATGTATGCCATGATATCGAAAATGATATGCAATTTAATGCTGCAATTAAAAACTGAAAGCTTCATCACTTTATGACATAGTTTATTAAGCCTCGCATTCATGGCAAGATGTTTCAGTATTATTAACTGTTGATAACGTAGTAGTAGATGTATATGAGGTCTTAATCTCAAAGAGGGTTTTAGGTCAGAAAACTCCCATCCCTTCTAAAATAAATATATTCTGACATTTTTTTACCACCTCAGAGACCCCCTCTCCCTCAAAAACAGGAACACCCACCCACCTACAAAGTACATGTTAATGCAGGATATCAAAGCACACATGTTAATGCAGGATATCATATAACCTACAAAGCACAATGAAATGTCCTATTACAAAGAGCCAATTTGTAGCGTCGGATTTAATCTAACAAACGGAATTTTTAAAAGATTTAAATCAGCCTCAAGATATAGTAACATTTTGTCAAAAATATGTTAGAAAAATATTTTCACTTACCTGTTCATAAATCCTCTAGCAGAAATGGCTACCAAGAAAATTTTGACTGCTTTTTATAACGTTATTCTGGAAAAATATATTGGAAATAACCTTGATTTCATAACATTTCGGAGTGGGCGTTATGTTAGGAAAATCCATTGCAAATGACCTATCTTTGACCTGATTTCGGCGTTATATTCTAAAAAATCCAAAAAAAAATACAAGGAAGAAAGACAGTTATATCTAATTCTTTTTTAAAGAATTCCATCGCCTATCACTAGAACATCAACATTCACTATTAAGTATAATTTATTTTCAAAATTGTACAAATAAAATTCAATTCTACCGGCTACTTTTCGACGACATTCAAATAGTTCTTTCATTGCTATCTTATTGAGAACATACTTACTACCTTTTACAAAAACCTTGGACCGGTCTAAGACTATGTTAATTTTTGTGTACTGTTGTTGGCTGATTGGATCATGAAAATTGTCATATTTTAGTGCAAGCTCGTCTCGCAAACTTTCGAGATAATTAAAATATTTGCTATCGTCTGATTTGATAAGGGAGAGGGTGATTCTGTCAAATTTACTAAAACAAATACCTGAAATTTCATCGTTTAATTCAAATGATAATTGCTGGTTATTGACCATTATTTTGTTTTTGATTTTGCTATTAACTCCATCGACTAATGTTAAATTTTCGAACATTATTTCGGATGTTTAGAGAAAATTACTTGCATAATGTCCAAGTGCTAGTGTATTAATACCGTCTCTGCAATACCTTTTATCATCAAAATTACTTAATCCCCGTTTATAATTGTATCCGTTTCAAGTTTATGATGATTTGTTCTGATAACATTTGTTTTGATAAAACTGACGCTATTGTTTAGCGCTGCTTTAAAATCGTCAAAAATCATCATCTTTTTCACATATCCTCGTGGAATACCTTTTGCTTTTTTGTAAGCTTATTGTCATCTAATAAGACAGCATACATTTTACTCTTTAGTCCGACAAATTCCCTATCTGGCATAAACATAAATTCATCTTTCATTTTTCCAATAACTTTCTTATTCCAATTATCTTGAAATCCATTACATGCTGGATAATCGGATAAATCAAATAGACTTTATTATTGTAAATATCCTGATAGACATCTTCATATTTTATATTATAAACTAGCGAGTCTGTGTCAGTAAATAGCAACTCCGAAATCTGGCCATTGCTGTTTGGTAAAATTATAGTGAAAATCGTACATCAGCCACTTTGATATATCAAGTACAGCTGCACCAACATAAATCGGTTTATTTAACTTTAAATTTGTCTTTCGTCGTTGCATTGCAAAAAAAATTTTCATTAAATATTTTCATACTAACAAAACCATCATCGTTAACTAATTTATTTCTGCGATTTATGTCATTAACAATTTCTATCGAAACTCTTTTTTGAATATTTTCCATTGTCTTACCAAACCCCGAGTTGTTCATTAACTTGAAAAAGTTTTTCTCAAATTCGGTTTTAGCCACAGCACGACGTTTCGTATTTAAGTCAATGTAATTTGCCATCCACCTCGACTGATTAAACTTTAGCACGCGATGGACTTTTCTAAGAATTAGTCCAGCATCTACTGCTTGTTTAAAATTTGTGTAATTCATAACGTAATTTCTTTTATTTAGCAAATTTGGAACTAACTTATTAAGAATCGAATTTTTTGCTGTTGTCGTTGCTCGTTGTTCAGGCGATAATAAACTATAATTAATCATCATAGACTCTGCACAAAACGGATAATTGTTATGTAGATCATGTCAGGAAGTAGGATAATCTAGATCAACTTCAACAAAATATGAAATATCGAAAAAATCATGATTTTTTTTCTAGGTAAATGTTTTTCAGTTTCTTTAAGAAATTGATCTGGAGTTATCCAATGAAATCCAGTAAACGGCATTGGCTCTGACATAGCATAGCCATATAAATTATTAGTTTTTAGATAATAATATGAATTAATGGGAGATTTTTATCATAATTTTTCAGATATTTGTTATTAGCTACTGCATATTTTTTTTGTTATAACGCTAATTCCGCCTTTTATACCTTTTTCAATAAAATTAAACATATCGACATCTGTGAAGAGATCCAATTCTATCGTACTCTTTTTTAACAGAGCGTCCCATGACAATTCAGGTGATGAATAATACCAACAGGGGTCTAATCCATAATTTTTATCACTAACTTGACGAGAACTTTCAAAAACATCTGCTAGCAATAATACATCTGTTTTCAAATATAGATCGTGATAATCACTAAATGTTTTACAACTAAATTTATTCCAAATATCTTGTGCATATTTGTATTCGTCATCTGTTATATTTTCATTTTTGAGTTGTGAGTAAAATTTATCTTTATCAGGAAGAGAAGTTTCATCAAATCTGCTCCAAAAGTCGAGATACTCGTACGGAAAGATACCTTTTTTTGTCAAATTGATATAGTTTTCACCAAAGCAACGTTTTAGGTTAACGAAATTGATACAACGTTTTACAAGCTCATCTAATGATGCTGCCATAAATTGCAGATTGTCAATTAAACGTAATTTTCCGAGCGTCACTGACACATACTTTTGAAAATTATTTGGAATACATTTTATTACGTTATTTAATTTTTGTTTAGCTTCAATATTTTCATCACCAAAAGCTTCTACAATGGTTTGTCTGTCATAGCCACGAAAGTTATGTAAAACTACGGGAATAAAATCTGGAGCATGAAATTTTAAATTACGACTGTTATGAGCTCCTCCACGATATTGGCCGGTCAAATGACAATGATCTCGCACCTTATCACGGACTCCTTTGGAGTCTACCAGCAACTTTTCTCAAACATGACAATTAACTGCGTCATCGAAATCGAGTTGTTGATTAGACGTTATTATCATCGGAGCTGTTTTAAATAATCTGTTAGAAATTTTATAAACTTCGTCTATTAAATTTTTTAATAGCCATACGGCAGGATTTTCACCTCTATATAACTTTATTGGAGTTGAAAATTTTATCGTTAGCGCAACAAACCACTTTATAGGCTACTCCACAAGGAACATGTTGTATTTTTCTAGTACTTGATTTATTCGGATTATTTTCTGCTCCAACCACAGGAACGAGTAGACACTCGAAATCAGCGTAAATAACAAAAGGAATATTTAGTTTATGATCATAATTTTTAAATTTAAATATTTTATCTTTTTCGCAAGGCATAGTTATTCTTTGAACGTTGACAAAGTATTTGAGATGATCTTGTAATATTCCATCGGTAGAAAAACCTTGCAGACATCTATAACAGAAATATTTTTTATTTTTGTTTTTACTATACTGTCTGCCAACTAGGCCGTGAAAGTTTTTTTATCAAACAATAATGTCCCTGATAAAATAATAAATTTATTGTATCTTGTGTTGCATTTTCTGAGATATATCTCGGGTAAACATTTTCTTTCTCATCTAGTCCGAAAACATTTACTGAGATACTGTTTTGTTTTTCAAACTTTGTTATATGATTTCCTGCTACTGGAAAGTCAATGCCATTAAAATTTAGTTCGTCTTTGTACGGAAAATACTTTTTAACACGATCAGCATTTTTTTCTTCTGGAAACATCGCAGATGAAATAGACCATTGAAAACATCTGTTATCATTGTTTCTGACATTTATACAGCATGTTTTGTTTTTTTTTAATTTATTGAGGGAGATCTACGTACAAACTACCGCAAAGTACGTTATATTTTGCTGTGTGAAATAAAACTTCTTTTATCATTTCAAATTTCCAACCCTATCCTGATGCAGTAAATTCTTCTAATTTTTTGTTTATTTCTTGATGTATTTCATCGGCGACCAAGGCAATGTTTGTTCCAGTTAATATTTTTCTCGATTTAGCTGTTAAATATGGTTCTGAAATATCGCTGTCAAAACTTTTTCTTTGAAAAATTACATCAAGTACATTCTCAACTGCATGTAACTTTGATAAAATCGTATGATATTGTACTATAAGTTTGATACTTTTATGAGCCGCAAGTTCTTGAGTTATAACTGGTTGCAAAAGATGAAATAAACTTGTGGGATTAAAATTTGCTAAAATATTTTGATCATCAAGTTTGTAACTATTATCATAAGCTGAAAATGCTGAAGCAATTTTTTTTCAGATTTGATAACGTTCTTTTTAGCAATATCTCGCAATTGTAACATTATATGTATAGTAATATTTTATATTTAATTGAATTTTTTAATTAGAGATATGAAATCCTTATGGTATAATGACAGAAATTTTGAGATATCTGAGATTGACAGCGGAAGAGCAAGAATTTTATCCTGTACATCCAAAATACAATTTATATGCAGCAAATATGTTTGGTTCTGTTATTAATATAAAATCTAAAAAATCTGTTGGCATATCAGCACCAGCTGGTGTATTAATTTCAGTAAAAGGCGATGATACAGAAAGAATGGAAATGTTTAGAAAAGATTTTATTTATACTTTGTTTTGCGACGATATTCCAGAAGGACAACGAGTATACAGAGTAAATAGCGCAGTTGCTGATGATAATATTGAAAATTTATCATTACAAAATGAATTTCAACTTCATTCAGTATTTGATTTATATGAGACAAATGATAAGGGAAATATTAAACATATAAGAATAAAAAAAGTTGTTGGAATTTTGCTTAACATTGGATATCTTGGTGTTAATGTACGTGGAACAAGAACTAATTTTATATATTATCAATCTCATCGTTTTGTGTTTGAAACTTTTAACGGACTAATACCTAATAGTTTAGTTGTTGATCATAAAAAAGGTATTAAAACAGATAATCGTTTGGAAAATTTAGACTTGGTTACGCCAAAAGAAAACACAAGACGTGAAACTGGTGGTAGTAATAATTTTAAAAATCCGGCTAAACAAATAATTTCAAAAAATCTAGAAACTGGAGAAGAAATGAAATTTAAATCAACAACAGCTGCTGGAAATATCATAAAATTAATTGAAGTGCAGTAAAATTTGTAGCTGATAATGTAACAAAATCAGCAACGTCAATGTTGACATTTGATAGATTTAGTTTTAAATACGATAACTAATGATATTTTCTAGATCATTTCGAGTAAGACAATTATGACTAAATTCCATGACATCGTCGCGATTAAATCGTAATGTTATCATTTTATTTGTATCAAGTTTTATTTTTTCTGCTAGTGTTAATAAAAATCTGTCAGATTCACCTAATGTTATCATAACATCAACAAAATAAAAACTATGTCCCAACAAACAATTTCGAATTGCCTCAGCTAATTCTTTGTGATTTAATATATTAACTCTTTGATGATACTTTATTTCTCCAAACATCTTATTATTTATTAATTAGACAAAAGATATATTATAAAAATGAACTGAATTGAGAGACTGGCTGAACTATATTCGGGAGATTTTGTTTCAGTTTCAAATTTTACATTAGAAAATATTACTAATGACAGATTTGCTGGTTATACTGAAAATGATATTTTGCATAACTATGACGATGAAGAAGATGATGTTGTTGTTAGTAAAAACAATTTAAGCAGACCAACAACTGGACGATATGATGTTAAGTACCATATTGCTAAAAAAATAATGAAATTTAATTTTACTATCACAGAGCATCAAATATTTTGGCAACTTATAAAACCTTTTTAAAACGTAAAAATAACTGGACAACAAAGAAATATAAAATACGATTTTATTTTTGTTAAAATATTTAATTTAATGCCAGTTGATCATGGAAGAAAATTACATTTAATTTCTTTATGTAAACCAGTAAAATGTAAATCAGTAGTAATAAAATACGAAAACATTTATAATAATATTATTCGATCGACTAAGTTGGTACCCAGCTATTAAATTTATCGCCATATCCACACCATTTGACTAAACTTTTGTTGCCGCGCTTTTTAATAACTTTTTCAATAACAAATATGTCTTGTTCCGTTTTCTGAAGTTCTTGCTCGTAAAAACTGCCAGTTATAGGTTCACCTAATAAATCTTTCAACGAATATGTTACAGGTATTGTTAAAAGTACTTTATCAACAACAAATACTTCTTCGCTCCAATTATGAGTATATCCTGTTTCAAATGTTTTTTTCGTCAAAGAAATTCTAACTTTATCACCAACTTTAAATTTATGTCTGCGGTACATATTTTCGTTTGCTAATATTTTATTTGCAATCGCGCCGTTTGGCGACATTTTCCTTTTGCCTAGCGAAAGGGGTTTGTGTTTCGTGTTATTATACTCGTCAACAATTTTTTTGTAAGTTGTCAATATATTTACTCGTATTTTTAGCTGTCAAATATTTGTGGATTTTTTCATTGAGCGTGCGATTAAATCTTTCAACGAAGACGCTTTTTCCCTCATTTCCTGTGACATATTTTTTAATGTTATTTTGCTCTAAAAACTGTTCAAATTTTTTATTAAAAAATTCTGCTCCGTGATCAGCCCATATTCTGTTTGGTTTTCTTCCTGTAGCTGTTATTATTTGTTTTAGCGCATCAGTTTTCAATGTGCATGTTTTATCCGAAACGGGTATACTAAAAGCGTATTTACTAAAAACATCTACAACATTGAAAAGATATCTCTTTGGAGCGCCATCGGCGCCAACGTTAAATTGAGCTAGATTTGAGACATCAACTAAATCTATCGCCCAGATATCATCAACGGCATTTGCGACAACTTTACGTCGCAGAAACGTCTTTTTTTAGGTTTGTGTAGCTCAGACTCTAGCGTCTCTGCGGCAAGATCATCATATAATACTTTTTTTCCGAGACCTAATTTATATTTTGCTCCAATAAAACCCTGAACCAGCCTTCGGTCAACACGTTCTCACATATTTACAGGTTTCATATCACGAAGTTCGTCTAACATTACTTTATCGCAGCTGTGTTTATTGTGTTCGTTGTCTGGACGTTCAATGTCTCTGTAGCAGATATCATGGCGCATTGCTATTGCATCAACTTGATTGTAAGGCTCTTGTCCTGGCAGCGGATTATCGTTTTCGTCAAGTTGTTTATCAAGAGGATTATAAGGTCTAGTATATTTATGGCCTGGCAATGTCGAACCGCCTTTTGGTTTCGGCAATTTGCCAATTAATTTATGTATGTCTATACCTGTTCCAATTATTTCTCTGTTGTTGCATTTCTGACAATATGTAACAATTTTATTTTGCTCAAGACATAAATCTCTATCACAATCGCACTAGCATGTCATTTATTTATTAATCATCTACTAAAATAATTTCTGGATAACCCGCTCCGAATAACTTTGTTGTTGGTAAAACATACTTTTTCTTTTTCCACAGATTGCACAAATACTTTTCAGTATTATTCTATTATTTTGTGTTTTTTCTGTTTTTTCATCTTTATATTCTGTTTTAGTTTTACACTTAAGACAATATGTTGACATTGTATATCAGTGAGTTTAGATAAAATTAATTGCAATCTCATCATTAGCGTGAGAAGGTTGTTTGTCAAATTGCAAAATAAACTTAAAAGATCTGGATTTTCAGTCATCTGTTTAATGAACATTACGGAATAGTATCCACAAGCAGAAGTTCCAACTGGTTGAATTTGATTAGACGAATAATTTATTATTTTTTATTTTTACTCATATATTTTTTTATTGCGTCACTTGGTGGAATTCCAAACGAGTCAAAATAACTGTTATCAAAAACAGCTACCCAATGTGTACCAGATCCGTCATTGGAATCTTGTATATTTATAACACACGAACCTGGAGACGCTAGCGTCTCTGGCGATGGAATCGCCGTAAGTTCATCTTTAGAATAAACTCCACTGAAATTTTTTACTTCTTTTAGTTTGTCAGGTATATCAAAATTACTTAACGCGGCCGACTTCATCTCTTTGTTCCTAGCAACATTAGTCCTCGTCCTACTCCTAACAGATTTGGCAAAAGACTTCCCCCCAATCCTGCTAGTAATGGAGCTATTGGAATAAATCCACCTTTTCTCCTCGGTCGTGTCTTTGTTTTCGTCGTTGTCTTTCTTTTGCTGTTTTTCGTCTGGTCATTATATTTATCTTTAGACAAAAATTTTCTTTATTCCATGACCTTCAACTGCCTTTTTCATTGCGCCAGATACAGCTCCAGACGCCGCTGCTAATCCTAATGCACCTAACACTGGCAAAATTTTAGGTATTAATGTTCTGGCCATTACAGATAGTGCCAGACCGAAGAAACCACCTTGTTTTGACATTGCAGTTATTTGTGCAGCACTTAAATTTAAAACAAAAGGTTTATTGCGATCGTATTTATTTACTTGTTTTTTGGTTAACATTAATTTTGTTAAAGTACCTAAAACACCTGCTTTAGGGTTGACCTTTGATGATACTTGCCTTTTCTTTGCAACAGCAGCTGCTAATTTTTTAACTTGACCATCAGTCAAAGATATTTCTTTTACAAAATATTTTGTCATCTTATTATTAAAGTTACAGATTAAACTTGTACCGACATTATACCTCCAACAAAATCAATCGTAATAGTTCTGTCGCTGATCACTAACGCATATACATACAACTGCGCTGCTGGAACTGCTCCTAATGTCCAAGAAATTTCAATATCAGCAGTTGAAATTACATCTCTTTCATTTTGTTTACTAACATCAAAATAAAATATCGGATAAAGTGTACGAAATTCCTCCACTGATATCTGAGATCCGTCTACAACATCTTGATATTTTTGCAATGCGTCGAGCAGGTACATGTAAGGTCGAGTAATATTTTTATTAGCGTCATCTGCAAAATTACATTCTATCGCTCGTTCTGGGTATTGCTTTGAATTTATTCTAGCATATATTCGTCTAACATCAGCATTATCAAATATCGCATTATTTTGTTCCTGGTTGCCACGTCGCGCTTGCTGTTGAAATACAACAAATATTTGCTGTGGCTTTTGTTCAGTCGACGTCGTTGTGACTCGCCATGTGTAGTCTGTGGTATTTGGAACTGCTGTTTGATATATTTTATGTTGCTGAAAATGAATCTTCTTTGTGCGGTTTTTAAGAATATCATCTAATTCGAGCGATTTTGAAACTGACGGCGTTATTCGGGGCACCCACAGCGCAAGTTTGTTTATGATAAATTGTACATCAGCCCCGCCAAGTCGAAATAAACATTCATTTTGTTCTGATCAATCTAAAATAAGCGTATGTTTAACTCCACGAAATATTTTATTATAGTCCCTGCAAAAGCCAAATATTGTACTTAGTGACAGCATCATTGTAATTTGAAGTGATTCTGCTGCAAGTTTCCGTCTTTTAGAATAACCTTCATTGTAACGTGCACTTTTAAAACCTACTATATTTCCGTTAACTATAGCTAACATTGCAGCTTCATCAGCTGCTGCTCCTGGTGGTGTTATATCAAGATTATTACAAGCTGCAGAAAGTGAGGCTCTTGTAGCGTCTGCATTAGCGTCTGCAGCTGGTGCGACTATACCAAGAGAACCAGCATAAACAATAAGAAAATCTCTCACATTTGCAGCACTTTCAGCTGCATTAGCTCCAGCTGCAACTGCTGTCCTTGGAATAAATTCTACAGATCCTGCTGTACCAATTCCAGTATCTTTAAACTACATCATATTAGTTGCAGTTGATTTGGAGTAATCATCGGAAAACGACATAGTATTTAAGATTGTACTTGCAACTTGTAAGTGACTTGAAATATCTTCGACAGTTTGATTAGCTAGTTGATATCGAGCACTTTTAAATAAACACCAACCATCATTTATAAGAGATATTTCTGCGTTAGCTGCAATTGCGGCAGGTGGAACAGCTACTGTCATAATCTGACCACGAACTTCTAACATTGCTTTATGAGGCAGTAGAAATACGTCATCGTCTCGAGTATTAAATGTTCTTTGGCCAGCCTTATTAGGTTCGTTAGAATTTTCATCGAGATATTCAACATATTCAAATTCTGTTACCGTGTAGTCTTCGTCATAAATTTCTGCTAAATCGAGATAATTTTTAACAGATATTTTTTTATTTATTAGGTTATACAAAATTTTGTCATTAACGATAGCGAAGCTATTTCGGTGTTGTTGCTTTAGATATTAATGTTTATAGAATTTGTTCTCCTTTTGGTGATAAAAGTTTTTTTGTTGTTGTTATCATTGTGCGTTGAGATTCTTTTGTTGGTGCGATTTCTGAAATAGCATGTTTGATTGTCGGTCTTTTATTTTATCAGCTATTTTTTGTCCAACAGCAGTTCCAGCAGCAGATGCAGCTCCAGTTGCAAAAGCTTTTGATGCGTCAAGTGCAATTGGCGCAACTTTATGAGCTATTCCTGGAGAATTTTCTATAATTTTAGCAAATATATTTCCCAAAAATCCTCCTACTATTTTTCTTTGATAAACTTTTTTCTATTGCATTATATCTGAGGTTGTATAATTTTATTACCAAATCTTTTAGAAAATATGTTTACTATTGTTCGCGTAAGTGTAAATAATAAGTAACAATTTCATTGTTAAAATACAGTTGTCGTCCAGACTGATCTGTCCATTGCATATTTACTTCTGTTATTTGATTTTCAACATTTAACGGATAATAAATAACTTGACGTGGACTAATTTGCATAAGAGAACCTGGTGGAACGTCTGGTGAAAAACTATATATCGTTTGTCCTTTACTACCTTTAGCTGAATAAGAACCAGATGCAATAGAGCAATTTACCAATATTGTGTTTACGTCAGTTATATTTACTGGGTTTACACCGTCATACGTTATGGGATAATCAGGATGAGTAGAAACATAATTTTGATGGAGAAATCCTATCTGTGGTGCGATACTTGTTGGCGAGGAGAGACTAACTGTTATATCTTTTAATGTCATTCTAGCGCGTAACGTATTATAATTTGGTGTCGGCTCAAAATTATCAGCTACACCTTCATTTTTTGTTATAAGTTCTTTTATTATTTTATTTAAATCAGTAATATTATAAGCTCCTTGTGGAATTTTAAATGTTTTCCACTTTAAAAATGGTGAAGTACGTATAAGAATAGTAAATGCAAATTCATCGTTTCCTCCAGTTTTTACATTACCTATAGAATTCCAACAAGTGCAGGAAATTAGTCCAATTTCATATTGTTTTTCACGATCTAGTTCTATTGGCGGAATATACTTTACTGAAAAATTTGCGCTATCTTTATCAGATTGGCTAGAGTCTAGTAAAAACATTGCTGACATTTATTATTATATTTCCATAAATTAAATCGCGATGTAAAGCTTCGTATTCGTCAGATGTTAATAAATTTTCCGATCTCAAATTATCAAGTATGTGAATAATTTCATTACCAATTTCAGCACCAACATTTCCAGCTTCTTTTGATGATATCAGTAACATTAATCTGCCAATCATTTCAGTAACTGATGAAAATATTCCAACTCCAGTTCCTGTTTTTTCAGCCAACCTTCTATCAAGTTCTTCATAATCATCAACCAATCGACTTAATTCAATTTGTCTTTCAATAGGTTTCATATCCTTTGGGACAACTTTGTCAGCTTTCATACGTTTATCATCTAGATATTTTGCCTCAGTACTCAAACTATGGTTAGCATCTTCGTATCGGTTTTCTTTTATTCTACTAATAACTTTGATATAAAGATCAGCAATAATCCAACGTCGATATCTGTCAATACTGCCGCGGTAGTTTTCATTTTCTAGTTTTACATCGTTAAGATGTATCTTACTTTTTTCTTTTATTTTTTCTAGATTTTTAATTTTTTTTCGAATTCGTAATTATCTTTTCTAACATCTCGTAGTCTCGTTTTAAAAAAAAACATATTTTTTATCAAAATCTTTATACTCATAATCTCTTACTCTGTCATTTATATATTCTAAAGCAAAGTCAAATAATTCTTTTTCTTGAATATCTAATCCATGTTCTTTTCTAAATTCCTCCTTTTAGCTCTTTCTTCAGCAAATATATCCTCTAACATTTCTTCTGATTTTTTCATTTTTTTTCCTAACTTTCTTTCAATCGGTCCAACTATTATATGAGTTGCTAATCTTTGTTCAAGTGCTAGTGGATCATTTATCAGCCTATCAATTTCAGTTTGTCTTGCAACAGGATTAGCTATATGCTCTGTAAGTAACTCAGCTAATCTTCTTTTTTCTTCTTCAGATCTTTCAATAATTTTTCCAGCAGCCGCTTCTTGTTGTTCTTTAATTAATCCTAGTAAACCTTTTTCTTGTATTTTTTTAACTTCTTCTTCTGATAATGGTTTAGTTTCAGGTTGTTTTCCAAGTAAAGCTTCAGTAACTGGTTTGAGACCGGCGGCTGTTGTTTCTGCTGTAACCAATTGACCACGTCGTGCTTGTTGGATCATCTGCCTAAGTTCAGCTTTAGATTTAACAAGTTTTTAAAAATTTTCTATATGTTTTCTGTACTTTGCTTGTCTTTCCATTAATTATATACTATTTTGTATAAAAATTACTGCAGATAATTTTCAATACAACATCGAAACATTTTACTCGTATCATTTGTTAATTTATCATATAAAAAAGTCATATTTATTTGCCGTCGCTTTATGATATAATTCAATAAATTTATCTTTTGTTACATCACCACATTGCTCGTTCGCGATATTTCTAACGTCAACATTGTCAAGTCCTGGAAATAATATAAAACAACCAGTATTTCGCCTAATAAATCTGTCAACATTATAAAAACCTTGGGCGAGATAAATAGAATTACATTTCTTATTACGTGATAATGAAAAATATGATCTTATTTTATTCATTTCCTCGTTGTTTAGCGGAATATCATCAAAAACAACTATCTTGTGTTCGGACGAATCAAGTTGATTAACTGGAACAAGTTCTTCTGGTTGTTTAATAATAAAAAGTTCTTCATCAGCCTCAAGATCATCACGAAGTTTGTCATTATAATTGTTAAGTAGCTCGTACTTATCGTGTTGTGGATTAATTGTATAAATATAAACGCGATCGTAGTTAAAATTATCTCCTAGAAGTAAATTCATAAGCAAGTTTTTTTTCCCAGATCCAGTTCTTCCAACAATAAGATAATGACAATCTGGAAGTTCGCTTTCGTGTTTATGTTTCACCAACCGCTCTGTATCAAAGTTTAATATCGACGATTTTGCCATTATTGTTATACAATGTTATGTTATATAAAAAAGTTGTCAGACGATAAATAAATAATGAGCTATTATACAAAATTTGGAGCATTAGCAGGAGATTCATCAGCTGTAAGTACAACAATAACAGACGGTAAGGTTGATTTATCAGGTTATCTGAAAAAATCCGGCGACACAATGACGAGAAACTTGTTTATGTCATATGAACGAGTACTAGATTTAGAAACAGATTATTCACCAATAAATGTCGTTAATACACAAGCTGTTAGTTATGCACAACTTAAATTAGTCGACAATAATAAACTAGATAAATCTGGTGGAATTTTAAGCGGTAACTTAGATATGTCAGGGAAAAAATTATAAATTTAGAGATCGGGTATCCACAAGCAAACTTAAATCAAACTCAAGCGGTAAGTTATTTGCAGTTGAAGTATGTTGATGATAACAAACTTGATAAAATCGGTGGAACAGTTACAGGTAATATCAACATGTCAGGAATTTTTTTTATAAATTTAGAGATTGTATATCCGCCAGAAAACTTAAATCAAACACAAGCTGTAAGTTATGCACAACTAAAATCTGTTGACGATAATAAGCTTAACAAAGCCGGTGATACAATGACAGGTGACCTGTCCATGTTAAATTAAAACATAACTGGATTACCAATAACCTCGCCATCTGATAACACTGATGCTATTAGATATGCTCAATTAAAAGAAGAACTTAACCCATATTTTAAGAAATCCGGTGGACCGATGTCAGGGAATATAAACATGAAAGCCAACAAGATAATGACGAATTACGTTCCAGTTAACCCTAACGATCTGACAAATAAAGCGTATGTTGACAGTCTGTCTAGCAGTGTAAAACGAACCAAAAATAATGTTTGGTATATTCCAATATTGTTTAAGTCAGCAGTTGGATTTGAGGTAAGCGCATCATCGTTTTATCCTGAAAATTATCCTTATTACGCTTTCTCTGATAGACACGAGTGGACGACAAACGGAGAAATCGAAAATTTTTGGATCAAATCAAATGTCCTACTGCAGTTGTTATTTGGCAATTTCATTTGCGAGGCCGATTAAATCCTAGCGTTGGTCGAATTTATAATTGGCGATTGGAAGGATCAAATGATGATATTAATTGGGCAACATTGTATAGCACACAGACACTTACATTTCAACAACACAATATTTTACGATTCCGACTGAAAACACTGTTAACAAGTACTTGTATTTTCGAGTTTATGTTATTGCTGCTGAACGTCCGTTTCGAGGACTGACAGCATTTCAAATATACTCACTCGATGATCAAATTTAATGTAATGTTATAAAATAATGTCAGAACCATCAATTATAACTGTTGCGAAAGAATTTTATGATAATATTTTTAACCCTAAAATAGATGTTGGAGCTGTTAATAACATGGCAAAAATGTTACAAGGTTTGAAAAAACTTGGCATCGAATCATTAGACAATTCAACATTGCCAGGAAATTCTGCTAATTTTATTCGCGTTATGCATATGCGAGGACCACAACTGAAAACAGCAATAGAAAACTTTGACATTATAAGCAGATACTGTCATCCCGATGATTGTCTAGAAGAACAAAAACAAGTTGAAATTATACTTTAAAAAATATTACTCGAGCTTGATTGGTATAACATAGATTTGATAATAAAATCAGACTTAATAAAAGCACGAGTTTATAGTGGAAGAACATTGGAAGAAAGACGAATAAACAAAAATCATACTCGTCTTGACAAACTAGCGGAAACTAAGAAAATAAGAATAAAAAGAAACAAAAATGTGTATGATAGTTTTTCAAAACGACATATTTTTAAACATCTCGGTATGTACTACAATGACAAAGAAACCTTGGTCAAAATCGTTACTATGACGTCAGACGCAGAGTTAATTATTAAAGTGTACGGAAACGCAATTTTGCCAATGATACGTAAAAGAGACCCAGAATTTGATCCGATTATTTTTAACAAGTCTCTAAAGATATCAAAACTTTAGACGATGAAATTAGTAATTTTAGTGATGATGAGCGAGAAAAGGTTTTTGAAATAGTCGATCAAACAAAGTTGGAAGTAAAGTCTGATTCTTATTATGATACAAGTGAAGAAGACGATATTCCATTCCCATCATTACAGTACTCTAGACAATTGTCACTACGAAATTATTACAACGAAATTAAAACAATACTCACAAAACCATATGAAAAATTAATGTTAAAAGTAGCTACTGCTGTTGGTCTTCTTACAATTGACCTAGATAAACTTAAAAAATTAATGTTAGCAAATTTCGTAGTCGCATATGCAATTATCAGACAACATCTTGTTCTCAATAATTTCACGTTAGATCAGTTGAGCTTAGTTTTAGGGTATATTGATGAAACAGAAATCGATTACAGTAATTTTGTGAATAAAGCAGATTTGTACGAAAGTGAAGTAGGAAATAGTTTTGATTCATACGCTTGGTTAAAGAAACAATATGTACTAACAGTTGAACGATATAAGGATACTTCGTCAGATGTTTATGACAAATACAGAATTTTTATAGCTGATCTTAATAATAATAAATTTCATGAGTTTCTTGATTCAATTGCTGGTGTCAGAACTTTTGTTTTTGTGTAAAAAATTGTATAATGAAAAACGTGTCATCGATTTCAATCACATTTCAGAAGAAATTCCAAAACAAGATGTTGACGCGCTAGTACAATATTATAAATTTTATCATAAAAAACTTTGGTGCGTGAAAAAATGTTACAAATACTATACCAAAATACTTCGAGTAATATCATATTTACCACTGCTAATGACTAGCTCTGGTATAATTTCAAGTGGAGCATCATTAAATCCGTTTTTGTTAATAATATCCGGTGTTGGTGTTTCTCTTGCAACAGCGTGTAAAAAAATTGAACCTCGACTTGCAACTAAAACAAAATGCTTGTAAAACAGCAAGTATCACCTATAAAATATTTTGCCAACGAGAGTCAGCAGGTATGAAAAAGATTATCAAAAAAGGTATAGTGATGGTAGGGTATAAAATAAAATAATCTCAAACAATGTTTTCACTTACCCGTTCATCATTTTTTTCACGATAAAATGTTTGATCCATGGAAACAGATAAAAGTGTCTCAAATCGCCATTCATATACTACTTCCCATTCTGTGAAAATATATAGAAAAATGTTTTGAAAATCGTGTACGAGTAAAGGATAAAATACTTTTGTTTTCTATGATGAAAATTAAATTGCAGTCTATTCGTTTGATATCCGATGATGTGAATAGTCTTTGATACTATGAAAGCTTTGTATTCCTTACAATATATTTGTCCCTTTGCCATTTCAATAGTCTTGCTGTGAATAAAAATCAATCAGAGCGTCATAATTTATTACAATATACAGATTTGGTTTCCCTGGAGATTAAATGTATAAAATGATTACTGATGCCGTCATAGGTCCACACGGAATTTCCATAAAAACTAAATCATGTAATCATTCTGAAAGGTTAAAGATAGGGAATTTCCAATGAATTTTTAAGAATATAACGCCGAAATCAGGTCAAAGATAGGTCATTTGCAATGGATTTTCCTAAAATAACGCCCACTCCAAAATGTTATGAAATCAAGGTTATTTCCAATATATTTTTCCAGAATAACGTTATAAAAAGCAGTCAAAATTTTCTTGGTAGTCATTTCTGCTAGAGGATTTATGAACAGGTAAGTGAAAATATTTTTCTAACATATTTTTGACAAAATGTTACTATATCTTGAGGCTGATTTAAATCTTTTAAAAAATCTGTTTGTTAGATTAAATCCGACGCTACAAATTAGCTCTTTGTAATAGGACATTTTATTGTGCTTTGTAGGTTATGATATCCTGCATTAACATGTGTTTGGAAGGTGGGTGGGTGTTCCTGTGTTTTGAGCTAGAGGGGGGTCTCTGAGGTGGTAAAAAAATGTCAGAATATATTTATTTTAGAGGGGGGTGGGTGTTTTGAGACAGCATCCTCTTTGGGTTTCAAAATTTCATCATTTTCTGAGATAAAAATTTGGAGGAGGGTGGTTTTTTGAGGAAGAGGTTGTCTCTGAGGTGGTGAAAAAATGTTAGAATATATTTATTTTAGAAGGGGTGGGGGTTTTCTGAGCTAAAACCCTCTTTGAGATTAAGACTTCATATACATCTACTACTAACGTTCGATCTAAAACAAATCTTGACTTTATCAACTCTTAAAATTTTAATTCATTCATGCTATCATTCGATGGTCCATAATTGTAAACAGAGCATGAATTCTTGAGTACATACGCATCAAAGCTAATCCATCTTTTTTTAGCCAAGGGTTGTTCATCCACTACATCGGTCTTTGGTATTTATAGCTAGACGAAAGGAGCAAATCTGATTAAAATCGGGATCTACTTATAATGAACTGAAAGTCATCGATAAAGATTCATTTCATTTTATGACGATCTTCGGAATTAATATCCACTTATTATAGTAATCTATCTGACAAAGCATTAGATTTCGTTTTAGGGAGAGTTATCTTTAAAAGAAATACGATCCGAACTAATATTTTCACTGTCATAAATGTAAAAGCTGTAATTTGATTGGTTGATCGGAGAGCTCAATATTGGTCAGATTGCCCGAAACAGGATCCTATGTTCCGCTCACAGATTGGATGCAGGTAAATGAAACTGATCAAATTAGATTGCTCGTATTATTTAAAAGAAAAGGGAGATACTTGGGAACAATCGTCCTATTTTTACGTAGACAATGACTCGTGCAGCATCCAGTTTCTTTCATTCAAACAGTCCCCAGACACTGTTTTTCTTCTAATTATAGGTATATGGAATCACCGAGGTCATTACACAAAACACATAAAATGTGGGACCAACTCTTATATTGATAAAATGATTTAGCTTACTACGAATAGTGTCTCTGATATCCGCAAGTTGGCACTTTATCAAGTCACTGTTTCGGCGACCTACGTATGCTAAGATTCAATAAGGAACTAAATAGATCGACGACTCTTGCATAGTGAATGGTGCTGTCTTCTGTATATTATTGTTATATGTTCTGTATGATTCCCGTGTCCCGCTCATCCTCCATATTTGTGCGCATTCTAAAATAAATTGAAATCGTGTTATTTCTTGATATAAATATTTTAATTCTTCTGTTTGCAAATTCATTCGTATATACTATTTCCATTTAGGGTCGGATTCTAATGACTGGAGGAAATTATAGGAAAATAGCTGTTTCCACATTAGCAGAATCTGCATTCTATCCCGAAAATGACTTTGACGACATATATTTTGCCCATCCCGTTATTAGAAAAAAATATCCCAGGCAGGCACTTTGTCTTGAAAGATCTGCATGACCAGTCTTAGTCTCGTTCAACTTGAATCTCGCGTGACTCATTGACACCTAAGTAAGCCAAAGTACCGTATTTTCAATGTGATTCGTATATATTTTTGCTATTATTGTGTATTTTATTGATATTTAAGGAGTCAACTTTCATATTTTCAATCTCAAATTTTCCATACGACTTCGAATAAAGCATAAATCTCTCTCTCTCTCTCTCTCTCTCTCTCTCTCTCTCTCTCTCTCTCTCTCTCTCTGAGGATCCCTGGGTGGCCGAGTTGAATAAAGTGGCATAAAGCGCTTCCCTTTACCGATCACTACCATTTAACCTCGGTCCACGTGGGTTCGAGTCTCTTTCCTTGGGTTGGTGGTTCTTTTCGGGGTTTTCCCGGGTTCCTCCTCCACCAGTTAAACTGTCCGCCATGTATAGCACATCTTGCGCTGAGAAATGGCATTAAACCCCAAAACAACAACAACGACATTCTTCTTTTCTCACGCCGTTTATTTAGAGACAACTTTAATGGAAAATCAGTTTTGTTTTGTAAAAGGATATTCCACGTTTTTTAAAATCCTATTTATTCAATACATGCACTTTAAGATATATTCATTGCAAGAAAAGAATTAAGTTTCTCCATTTGTCATAATGTAGCGACACTGTATGGTTTATAGTGCTTTAGGGGAAAATGGTTTTAAAAAATCGTAATGGTATGCGTATGATGATAAATATGAATGATAAAATTAAGTTATGTGAGAAGATCACCAGAGAACTTTCCGACGAAATTTTTAATTTAAAATTATCACGTTTCAGAGTGCATGAATGATGCTGCTTGATCGTCTCGTTACACAGTTGCATCTGACAATTGGTTTCGCGTGTCATGCACAGCTGGGTTTAACATTTCCTTGCAACAGGTCAAGATGTCCAGGTGTAAATAACACGAAGCAGGACGTTTTGGCGCCGCCGTTTTGGCGCAGGATGTTTTGGCACAGGGCCGATATGGCGCCGGCCGTTTTTGGCGCTTATTAACATGAACGTATTTCTCAATAAAAATAGTACATTGTTTGCACGAAAAACATTTATTTTTAAAGCATTCATAAAAAATACGGTAGGTTAGTGCGATGTTGTTGTATGTTGGAGTTATAATTGTCGTGATAACATACCCTATCGGTTTCAATACGGTAGGTTAGTGCGATGTTGTTGTATATTGGAGTTATAATTGTCGTGATAACATACCCTATCGGTTTCAATACGGTAGGTTAGTGCGATGTTGTTGTATATTGGAGTTATAATTGTCGTGATAACATACCCTATCGGTTTCAATACGGTAGGTTAGTGCGATGTTGTTGTATGTTGGCACGATGTGACAAATAATTAGTCCCACTTACCCAGTATTTAAACCATGTAGGTAATTGGCACGCCAAAATGGCCGACGCCAAAAAGGCTCCTGTGCCAAAACGGTCGCGCTAAAACGGTTGCGCCAAAATATATGATGTTGATGTCACTGGGTTATTAATCAAAGATTTAGCTCGTGTAAAACATTCCAAAACTAATTTCAAAATACAGCCACATATTCATTGTCTCAAAAATTCGACGTGATGGCCAGCAAAGACACTTCGTTATTTAATTTTTTTATTTCAGGTTTTCTTGTTACTGGTAAATATTTAATGGAAAATGATGCTTAATGTTTCTCAAGATCTGCTATAGACGTTTCAAGGTCTTTATATTTATTAGAAGAACGGATCGTATACTCTTAGCAAACATTTTAATAAACGTAATAATCACAGAAGAGATTTTTTCGCTCGGACTAACGTTAGGCAAAACATTTTCAATAACAATGGAGTGACATCGACTCTTTTGATCTAAATGGGCTTTGAGAAGGCTTTGAGAAATAATGTCTTTTCTTTTAAACTTTGCCACGAATCAGTTGCCTCGGTGTTTCCTTGGGGAAGGCACTTAACTCACATTTTCTGGGCATGATATAGCTAATAATGTTAAAGGTACCGGTAAAACCAACAAAAACAAAAACAAGAAAAAAAATTGAAATTTGCCTGACAGTATTTCGTGAACTTGGTATTATTTCGGACGACCTCTAACCCAGCCAGGTGCCAAATACCGCTATGTATAGAAAATTATGCTATAACTGATTCCTGTAGAAAATTGTATTATTTCTATCCGTATCATTTTTAAAGACTGATTCAGTCATCATGTGTTGTGGCCACGTGCTGTAAAATTTGGCTATGCGAACACTTCCTTTCTCACGTGGAGAGTCTTTCGCTGAAAGCATTGTGCATTTCTCTATGAGGCGACGCAGGGTCCAACGAAAAAGTAGCAGTTCAAATTTCAATCTCGCATGTCGAGAATTCCAATTTCACGCACGTTGAATTAAATTGATTGTGTAGAAAGTTCTATTTCATATGATGAGTTTTTCAATAGTTTATGTTGAATTACGTAGCTTTGGTTGAAGGTTCTATTTTCTACATCGAAATTTTACATATATATACATATATATATAATATATATATATATATATATATATATATATATATATATATATATATATATAAATTCCGACAAGTTTAATCATGCAAATGAAGCTGGAAATATGTCACAAGATTCTGTTCAAAACGCTTAATAAATATTAGCCTTAGTTTCAGACTGCTTCTTATACTAACTCTCCCGGCCGTGACTGACTGACCCCCTCCCTGAAAATTCTGACCACCATCCCCCTCCCCTGCAAAAAATCCTGCGGGCGCCCATATATATATATATATATATATATATATATATATATATATATATATATATATATATATATATATATATGATTGAATAAAATCTTTTTGTATTCTATTAAAATTACAAGGTTCCATGGCTGTATATTGAAAGCAGCATAACGTTGTAAAAAGGGATCGATTAAGGTAATTATCGGGCATGCATGTGGAAACATGTTTACTTTGTCGCACACTTCGAGCAAGAAAACACTTGTGTGCCTCAAAAGTATTTCCTCCAGGATCTAAAAAGGGAAAGCAATTATCTTCCGAAAAAGGGCATTTTAAACGTGTGTCTGACGATCGATAAAGGCACCTCATGTTACCATGAATTGCACGGGCGGATCGTGAAATATAGTTTATGGGAGCTTGTTCATTTTAAGCGCTTCCATATCATAACGTTAGCCATCTAACTGTAAAGAACACTTGCTATAGGAAACGTTCCAGTTGCTTCGCGCTAAAAAAAATTTGTCGAATTGTTGCTGTTTTTATCTATTATTATTATTATTATTATTATTATTATTGCTGTTGTTGTTGATGTTGATACATTTGAATAATTTTCAAAGGGAGTAGTTGATTTTTAAAATTTGAAAAATCCATCCTTTCATGTCTAATTCATCCATTGCTAAACTTATTTCTAAGAGGTCAAGGTCACGTATTGAAAGCAATACATTTGTTGGGTCTAATAAACCCCAGTCTGATTTTATTATGGAGAATTATGAA